>CM025785.1:1528071-1538732 GCA_014636745.2 Centella asiatica
ATGACTTAGGAAGGATACATTAGCAGAACTTTATGTCACAATATGTTCGCTTCAATACAATTAAATGTTACCAGATGTTTCATGTCATAGTTTTCCTCTTAAGTTGTGGGTTTGTTTTGGGAGATGGTTTTTAACTTGTACTGTTTATTTATTGTTCCTTCTTGTTCAGATTTTGTTTTATTTGGTCTGAGTACTGATTACGCTTTTATCAATAATTGTAGGTTCTTTCTTGTAAAATATCATTTTCTGGTTATCAGAAGGTTCCAAGATCTCCCACTCCCATTGCAGGGAAAACACAAAGAACTGATAGTGAAATGAAGCGAAGGCATGCTGGGATTTCTTGTGAAGAAGGGGAACTTCCAGTTAGATTGCTAGCTGATACTGACAGCTTATTTGTGGCTTGCCAAGGACTGACACTTCACTACAAGCTTAGCTTGTTTGGTGCACCTTCTCGTTCCTTATCTACTTCAACCTTTTTAGATAGCCCATCAGTAAATGCTTTTGCCAAAAGCCACTATCATCTACATAGGAGCTTTAGCAGTCAATTCCATACCTCCTCTCTCCACACACCACTTTTGGATGGACCAACTTCCCCTGTATCTTCAGAAGAAATTCCAATTTTGAACCTAGACGAAACTGGTGATTATGATGAAATGAGTAGATTGAGCTCTCCGGTGCTGGATGGAGCTTTGGAAGGAAATAGTCAGTTTGGCATTGTTTTAGTACATGGATTTGGAGGTGGAATTTTCTCATGGAGACATGTGATGGGTGTGTTGGCTCAGCAAGTTGGTTGTACTGTAGCTGCTTTTGATCGTCCTGGTTGGGGATTAACGTCAAGGCCCCGACAACAGGACTGGGAAGAATCTAATTTTCCTAATCCTTACAAGCTTGAAACCCAGGTAGTTACCCTCAGAAATATTTGTTATCTCGCGTATGGAGATTTGAATGAAGTATTCACTATGAATCAATATAAGTATATGACCACTTTTTGTCTTAGTTCTCATTTCTTAGGGACCGGCAAACTTATGGATAACTGAAGAAGGAAAATGTAATAAGGCACTGCCTGACATAAGAAAGTTGATTTGGTGCTTTCATGGATAAACACATTTCCTTTTTAAAAAAGTCAAAAAGAAAACCTGTGCTCGGTGATTATATTTGAGAAAAATGGAGTGCAACATTCTGTACTTACCAAGTCATCCAATATCTCTAATATTGCATCCGTTTTGGAACTTTTTGTACATTTGCAGCTATAATGGATGTATTTTTTGGGCAGGTTTTTTTTTTTTTTTTTTTTTGTTTGGGGGTGGGGGGAATTATGGTGCCTCAGTATACATGGTTGTAGTTCTCCCCCCTCATATTTTAACAATTAATTTTTTGCAATTATATAATTTAGTATTTAATGTTTAATATTTATTTTTTTGGTTGAATACTAGTAAATCCTTTTCTGCTGGGGACCCTTATCTGAATTTAGTGAGTTAATGTCTTTCTCAGGTTGACCTGCTTCTGTCCTTTTGTTCAGAGATGGGGTTTTCTTCTGTTGTTCTTGTTGGTCATGATGACGGAGGTCTGCTTGCTTTGAAAGCTGCCCTAAGAGCGAGATCATCGGCTAGTTCTGTTAATGTGAGCCACTCATTTAATGAATTACTCAACGATACTTGTATGCCAAGCTCTATGTACACGTGTTGTCAAATATATTCCTCAATATCAGATAGTCTTTCATTGTAAAAAGCTAATTCAATGCTGTTACTAAGAGAGATTTTAATTCCATTTTAATTGCTTTCTCATAGTATAAAATATTAAGCATTTCTTCCTCAAAGTTACTGTGTTTATATTTATTGATTGACAAAACCTACTGAGGGGCCCTAGATCTTGAGATGGTACTTAGAGAAGTTATTGGTCATAGTAATATAGAGTCTCTCTCTAAATCTCATTGGCAATATGAGATAAAACATAACCTATTACAGTATCACGAAATGATCGATCAATTTATTGTACCAGTAGCTAGACTTTTGTATTATTACTTCTTCAAGATCGGTGCCAGACTTACAATGTGAATCAGTTTATGATCAATTGATTCTGCAGGTTGAAATCAAGGGAGTTATATTGTTGAACGTAAGCTTGTCAAGAGAAGTGGTTCCTGCCTTTGCTAGAGTACTCTTGCGCACTTCTCTTGGGAAAAAACACCTGGTTTCTCCTCTCCTTCGGACAGAAATCACACAAGTGGTCAACAGGCGTGCTTGGTATGATTCTACCAAGCTGACGACAGAAGTCACAAGTCTCTACAAGGTATGTCTCAGAAATTTTAAAGCCAGGGTTCACTTATTTATTATTATTTTTTTTTGGGATTTATTATTCATGTTGAGGACCCAGCACAAGAATACACCATCAGATTTAGCGCAACATTGCAAATATTGTTATCTATGGTTTTTCTTTGACTTGTGAGAGGCTAACACAATTATTTTAGTATGATACCTGTCATTGGTTTTGCAAAATCTTTCACCTTCATATAGAATCATTCACATGTACCAAAAAAAGTAACTTTAAGTTGGTCAGACTTTGTTTCAGTAAGTTTTTGCAGGCTTTAGGTCTCTCTGGTGAGTTAAATAAGTGGTCCCTTTTAGCTAGCCTTGCCCTAACAATAATAGTTTAATCAGTAGGAGGCCTTGGCATTTAACGTGGTTCAACTCGTATTTAAATAATAGATGCTTTGCTTCTAATCACACATTATTTTAAAAAATTGTGATAGTATGACTGTATGCCTTTTGTGAAAGAATATTTAATAATGTACTTCCAAGAGCTAGCTTACATGTACTGTATTTCATTAGTGCTTGCACTATTATTCCTGCCCCCGCATAAAATTTTGCAAACTAGAGAAGTACTGACGCAAAAGCAAAATTTGAATTTATTTCTCTTTATTTCTCCAAGTGGCCTTTCTCTGGCCTCTTCAATTGTGACGCTGTCCTTACAGTTTAGTATTTGCAGATTGATTTAGTTTTATTATTACTCCAAATTATTTTTCCCAGTCATAAGATATTGGTTTTGGAGAATTTGAATGTTATATATTGTTGATTGTAGCTTAGACATAGTTATTTTACACAAATCAACAATCACACTTAATTGATAGAAACATGAAACACTGTTAATTGACAATTTTACGTAGAAATATTGTGCCCAATTTTTTATGTAAAGCACTCCAATTTCTTCATGGCTATCCGCTATTGTTTGTTTTCAGGCTCCGTTATATGTAGAAGGTTGGATTGAAGCACTCCATGAGATAGGTAGACTATCATTTGAAACAGTCCTCTCGCCACAGAATGCAGCTTCTCTACTGCGAGCAGTTGAAGATATCCCAGTATTAGTTATCACAGGAGCTGAAGATGCTCTTGTCCCGTTAAAATCTGTTCAAACTATGGCTGCAAAATTTGTAAATTCTGTAAGTAATATATTCACCGTCTTTATACAGTGGGCATACGAGTTTTGGTAATCATTGGACCAAAGGAAGTTAGAGATGGAAAGTCCTGAATGATTAATTGTAAATTTAACAACCTGGTCTGATCACTTTGGAGTTAAAATTTTAGTAGGGGTCATCTTTTAGCAGTTAATAGATTAGATGTTTAAATGAGGCAATCAGTGTACATCCTGGCCTATTAGTATCCCCTGGATGGGCCATTACAACTTCACTAAGCTCAGTGAACAGTTGTCCATAAGGCTGTTGAGGGTTTGCTTGATCTAGTAAGTCTTTGCAGACTTGTAGAATTCAGAGGGCACCCATGTCTTTGTGCAAAATCAGAAACTGACTTTTGTTTTCTTGGTATAGCTAAATATCTTTATGATGAAAAAAGGAAGTTTGTCTACATTTGTGAATCTTTCTTAAGTTATATGAAGAAACTTATAACTGACCTCGTGGATTGATCCATCTAATAATGAATTGATTTGTTGTGCTGCAGAGATTGGTTGCCATATCTGGATGTGGACATCTTCCACATGAAGAATGCCCAAAGGCGTTGCTTGCAGCTATGTTGCCCTTCATAAGCAGACTCATAAGCATACCAGATTTGCAAAATCAATAGGACCATTTGTTATTTACTTACAAATAGGTTTTATTTAATTTGGGGTTTTCTCTTTCACTGTTTTTCCGCCCTTTACTTCTCCTTTTGTCTTCCCCCACAATCACCTCTCAAAAGAAAGAGACCAAGTTCATCTCTTCTTTTGGATAATTTTGACTTGCTAGTAGAAAGCCTCCTGTGGATGCTTTAGAAGTTTAGAGCTGTCGTATAATTTCATTTTGGTTTTTCCTCTTTGGTGGTTATTGATTGGTAAGGCTCAAGCCTTTTGATTTAGCGTGTTTGAGAAGTTCCTGTTGTGTTCATCTCCTGTGGGAGGGTCAACATCGTTGTACATTTTATGTTGGCAATGAAAGCGCTCAAGCATGTTTATTGCATTACAATCTCCTTATCTCATCATCCCCAGCTCCCCCATTTTCTTAATGTTGATCGGTTTATCTTATCAACTCTGTTCCAATTTATAAAATCAGTTGCCTTTTCAAAACAAAATTGCTTTTTTGGTTTAGTATTTTGGATTTAGTTGATCTTATATTTTGAAAAACGGTGGGAGTATTAAGAAAATTTTCCAGGTTCACATGTGAGGTGTTTGCAGTTTCTTATTCAGTTATGATACACAATTTATATGCTCTCCTTCTCTAATTTGCTTACATGAAATTGTATGTATTTCAAGCTTGTGTGAGTTCAGGCGGTCATGGCGATTGCTGAATGTATGATAAAGCGAGCTTTGGGTCCGACTAGGGCATATTGGTTTTCACTTGATAGTAGTTAGGACCAGTCAGGCGACTTTTCAAGCAAATTAATGCTCTGAGTCCTGTATGTTTTCAGGAATTTTTATACATTTTTTTATGTTAATATTGGATTAAGCTGTTGAGCATGAATAGTAGATCCTGAATTTGAGTTTCAAACTTTCAATCCAGACATGCTTTAACCTCAATCTCAAAGGGATATTTTACTCTGATTTTGAATGATAAGATTTATCCTAATTACATCCCTAAGTAAAATATTCATTTTCAAAGTAATATATACATCCCTAATTACACGTAGAATCATGATACTGATGGAGGTATCTCTCCACGATTGCAGGGACGAATTCTGGAAAATAACACGTTGAAAAGCCATCACACAAGGTTACCTTACTTTTCACGCACCAAACGTGCAGCGAATGTTACCCAGCTGCCACACGTTTGGGCAGAAAGAAAATATTACCGTTAGTTTTTGGCACTTATCCTAGCTGTCACGCGTTACGCGGAAAACAATACCGTTACTCTTTAGCTTAATTTTCAAGCGATGCGCGTAAACATTACCGCGGTTGACAGCGTAACTACCATGCCACCATGGGTAACAGCCTAATTTTCACGTATGGCTACTCATACCCCCAGCCCCACGCATCACGCGGAAAATCATCCGGAGCTTAATTTTCAGGCATTAATATACACACACACACACAAAAAATTCCCGTGATGGTTGATTTACCCCCTGATAACCCCACTAAAGAAATTTTTCTTGGTACAAGTTACATTCTTTAGACAATCGCCATATTCCCGAATCACAATCTTTTGCGCAGAAAAGCAAGCAGCTCAAAAGATCAGGAGGCAAAACTGAAGTTTCTTAGGGGGTGGTTATATTGTCACAAGTACGAGAAACTTTGGATCTCACTCGCAGCACCAGACTTTGGTCCCGTGTCTCTTTTACATTCTTCACAGGTTCAAAGAGAACTGACTAACAACTCAAGTAAAGAGATAACTCTACTCCTTAGAAGACTTGTTGATGAGCGATTTGTGGATATGAGGAATAACTCCACCTCCAGCAATGGTTCCTTTGATGAGGGTGTCAAGCTCTTCATCTCCTCGTATAGCAAGCTGCAAATGTCTCGGAGTTATACGTTTCACCTTCAGATCCTTGCTGGCATTACCTGCCAACTCCAACACTTCTGCAGTCAGATACTCTAATATTGCTGCTGTGTAAACTGCAGCTGTTGCTCCAACCCTTCCATTCGCAGAAACCCTTGTCTTCAAAAGGCGGTGAACGCGACCAACTGGGAACTGCAATTAGCGCAACATATATCAGTCAGGTGGGACGAAAACAACATAAACTATAAAGTATTGAGGTTCTTTCTGATTATCGATAAATAGCATAAGTTGTCATTCACATTTGAATAGTATTATAAAACAGAGAGAAACTATATATTTATCCAATAGAGGCCATGTTCAGCAGTTCAATCTGACCTGGATGAATAATACACAAGTAATGGAGGATATTTTTCCTGTACAAGAATTATGCAAAACCCTTTGCCTACAGTCTAAAAGCGGCAGTAAAAAGAAGCGGCACGAAACATTGACACCATATGGCGCCTACTTACTGGACGTGCCAAATATTACAGTAGACAATTATATACGAACGGAACTGCAAAGAAATAACAAATCAATAGGTGTGTGTAGGGATGCAACTATATATCTAAATCAGAGGTGGCTTAGACATACCCAGCCTATCTGGGCTGGGCTGCGTCAATAGTTGTAATTTATTCATTCTAGCTATTTATAAATTTCATTTTGTAAGTAATGTATGTGTTGAATTAGTAATAATAGTTGGTTGTGTGCAAATTTTTATTTGTCAGATATTATACTTACTAGCATAAATAGCTAGATCATCAAGAACAGCCTAATCTCCTTACCCAGAAAAATAATGCAAGGCCTGAAATAATTATCAGTCCTTAAGAAAATAGGAACATTGTGCCACAATCCATGTAGAATGGCCAATCAAGAAACACAACCACCACAATCTCTATTGCAATACAAGAAGGCTAACAAAATTCAATAGGTTTAAAAGTGGCTTGCACAAAAATCAATAGGTTGTATTGGGCAGAAAAAGTATTAAATAACACGTAGAAATATTAGGTGTGTGTGTGTAGTCGGAATTCAATATGTCAAACTATAGACGTCTTCGTGGGCACCTTCTGAACTAACTTCAGACACTTTAACTTGTTATGTGGAAATTCAAGAGGCTCAATCACAACTACAACAAATGACAATGGGTATTTTGGAGACTAATAGGCAAAATTCACAAGAAGAAAAAATCAGTCAGCAATACAATTTACAAGATATAATCAACAGTAAAGCAAATGATTGGATGGCTTCCTATTAAGGATAGGGTCCAGTAGAATCCTGGAAAGTAGCATCATCAGTCTACACATAAGATAGTGCATAACTAAGATGCACAACCTTGCTAGTGTCAAATGCATGTTTTAATGCTATTTAAAAACACTGTTTTATGCTATAATGCACACAATTTTACGTTTTTCATTTCGAATCCGGCCATTGGTACTGCCGCGTCATAAAAAAAATTCCCTGAAACTGTCGATCAGCAGAAATGCTTTGAGAACTACCAGGGTACCGACTGCTTTAGAGTTTAGACACTGATGAACCAAGAAATTGAGAGAAATGAAAGAACAAAATTTGAGAGAGAAAACCCAGAGCATAAATTTTGAAGAGTTACTTTTTCTATCAAACTATTTTTCCTAGTCTTACACAATCCGGGTCTTCGACTTCTTGCGTGTGTGTGCGTGTATAGAGAGAGAGAGAGAGAGAGAGAGTATTTCATATACAGAATGATTACATTGACTTAAGTATTTAAGCAATTGGGTTCTGATTAAATTACCAGAAATCCACAGATTTGGTGGATAAAACAACATGTGAATCAGAAGGCGTGAGAAAGAACCTGAAGACCAGCTCGAGAAGAGCGGGAGGTGGGCGGCTTCTTCTTGTCTTTGTCTTTGTTATTGGTAGAAGATGATTTGCCCATGATCAGGCCTTTCGCTCCTTTCCCCGACATTTTCCCCCAATTCTGAGATTTTGATTTCTAACAATTTGATCAATCTGATAAAGAAAGAAAAAGAGACGAACTAATTTCAGAGGAGAATCGGTATATACGAGTCGATACACAAATCGATCGGGGAAGAAAACCGAGCGGTTTTGTTTAAATGACCGAACTGCCCTTCCCCTGTCAAGAGCTTTTTAATATATATATATATATTAAACTTAAGAGCGATATACTCCGTATTATAAAAGATTTTTCAAGAACACAAAATCATGCAAGAGATATGTGATACAAGTGTGAGGAGAGGAGAGAGAATAATAAGTCAACTCAATTAATTTAATTCTCTCCAAACTTGCCTTTTTTATTCTATGTACTAAAATATTACTATAAAAACGACCTGTGGTGATCAAAATGAATAAATTTGGTAAGTATAAAATGATCAATCAATTAATGATTTGGAGATTCTCCTCCGTCTTTGCCAAAATTTTCGAACTAGTGTATGTGTGTGTGTGTCTATATATATATATATATATATTTATACTCCCTTCACATTGTTTTGTTTAATTCGCTACAACTAAACACTAACCTATCGAGACGATCTATTTCAATGGTCAAAGTTGATACTCTTGAACAGGTATTATCTATATTACTCTCTATATGTATTTTTTTTTAGTTTTACTATTAGTTCATACCAATTAAATGTGTAACATTTTTCAGTAATTCAATCTGCAACTGTTTATTTCTATATTGACGTTATGATTAATAATTAAAAGTTTTCCTCAAGTGTTGTGTCTTGTCGTCATCCATGAAAGAAAATAAACTTGAAATTAGATAAGAATTATTAAAGATTTAAATAATTTAATTGAGAGCCGAATTAACTAGAAGTTGAAAATTAATAAAGTCTTGTACGTTGGGATTGGCAATAGAAATTATCTTTTGGTTCAAGGAATTAATTACCATGTGTATGTGTTGGTGGTGAATGAAGTTGGTAGGTCGTCTTGTTGATTAACCTAACAATGTCAGTTAATCAGGAACAAAAAGAGTAATAATGTTTCTTTTGTTATTATTATTTTTATTTTTTAGTTTTGATGTTTCAAGTGTTTTAGTGCAGACTTGTGCATTGGAAGTGAAAACAAATTGTTGCAGGGAATGCCCCTACAAACTGAAGAAACAGTTGCTGCAAATTACTGGTGATATACATGTATATATATATATACGTCCTCCGTTTTAAAAAATTTCGACAAATATTGTCATGGATTTTGATATCGTCATGGTACGATAATTTTCTGAATTCTGCTGCTTCCTTCTATTTCAATGACTAATACTGAGTTTCAAAATTAGTAATACGTTTTAATTTAATTCAATTTTCAAAGGTTCAAAATGAACATAATCTATTATAAAATTATTGAATTTATAAAGCTTACGGTTAATAACACTTGGTGGAACTTCAGATACTGTTTTGACGAATTTGCAATTGAAATGAATCAACATTAAAAGTGGATGAAAATAATATTTCAAATTTAAAGACAAACATATTGTTTTGGTTTTGTTTTCTGGGTACTAATTTTATTTTATTTTTATGGTTGAGTTTAGGTGTTGAAACGGTGGTTGTGAATCCGGGGAAGAATTTGGTAACAGTAGTAGGGGAAGTAGATCCAATGGACATAATCAAGAAAATTAAGAAGATGGGAAAGAAAGCAAAGCAAGTCCCTGATGATCATACTTTTGAGCAAATGTATGTCGAAGGAGAGGCAGAAGAATGTAACAACAGCAACAATAATAACAACAGCAGCAACAACAACAGAGATAACAACAACAGTGGCAACAACAACAACAGTGGCAACAACAGTGGCAACAATATTAACAACGGCAACAACAACAATCATCAGCATGAAAGTTACCAAGGAGTAGGAGGAGGCGCGAGTAGAGATTATCCAGCATATATATGCAAAGATGTTCACTGCAGGATACATAGGAGATATTCCACCGTCTATGATCACATGGTACCACCATTTATCAACGGCTATCCTCCAGTTTTTCGCGGTGGCGCCGCTCATTCATATGGTTATCCTCCAAATCCAAATATGCATCATTATTATTATAGTTATCCCATTAGAAATTCGTACCCTCCGATGCCTCCACCACATGGTCCAAGAAGGTACTACTACTGACAGTAAGGTTGATGACAAGAATGTTGGTGCCTTTATTTTACAGATTACTTTTGAGCTAGCTGAATAAATTGAACCCATGTTTTCAGTGTTTTGTGTTTCAGTTATAGGTATTTTGGATATTTGAAGATTTAAATAATTGCATTAATATGCAAGACTTGCAGATGCTATATGGAATTGTTATGGGTATTTATTATTTCCAATTTTCAGATTTTGTTGATTTGTAAAGCAAATCTTTAGATGCAAGTATTTTCAATCACATAGTTACACAGTATGTTTGAGAAAATTAACATATACCAAAATGATATCACAAGCATTTGTAAAAATATTGAAGGATCAATTAAGCATTTTTAACGATTGCGGAACGAAGACTTGTGGAATGTTGTAGATATTGTATCTTTTTTAACGATGAATTATACATCTCTGAGTTGCATAAAATATGTTTGCGAAGGTTAGATCGCCTTGCTTGTTTCCTTGGTTAACTTTTAAAAAAAAAAATCCCGATATTTATAAGGTTTTGACAATATTAAAATGGCCCCTTCCTCGAGAGAGAGAGAGAGAGAGAGAGAGAGAGAGAGAGAGAGAGAGAGAGAGAGAGAGAGAGAGAGAGAGAGAG
>CM025785.1:1538742-1744338 GCA_014636745.2 Centella asiatica
GAGAGAGAGAGAGAGAGAGAGAGAGAGAGAGAGAGAGAGAGAGAGAGGTATTCTGCCAACAAACAGTGAGCGAACCGCAAGAAAAACAGTAAGAACCAAAGCATCGACTAATGTATAGAGTTCGCTTCTAAAATAAAAATAATAATTCGCCAATTGCCCCTGTATGGGTAACATGCACCAGACGCTATAGGTAGAATAAAGAGATTCCTACGTTACTACTGCCTTCTCCTTGTCTTTGTTATTCCCCTCTTCACTGATATGAGTCCCTTCCATTTTCTTGGCGACGTCATCGTCAGAACCCTTTAATTTCCCATTTGGTCCATTTTCCAGAGAGCCGTCATGCTCATGATCTAAAGGAGCTGTCTGCCATATCCTTATGGTTCCGTCCTCCGACCCTGATGCATATGATTCCCCTCCAGGTGAAAAACGGACACAATGTACAGGACCATGGTGACCCTTGTTGCATCCTACAATAGTGTGATTAGTTATCACTATTAGGAAAGAACCTCAAAGTTCATAGACCATAGACCTAATTCAGTCAGACTCTTGATAGAACTGAATATAAAGGGCTTAATGATCAAGTGATTAAAACGAGTTGGAAAAATGATGTTACATGCACAATATCAAGCCCAAGCATATTTATAAAAAGCCTAAATACTTGGGGTGGTAAAATGAACGGAAAGCCCCCATCCCCTACCAGAAAAAGTTCAAGGTACCTACCAATTTCTTCCCCTGTATGAAAATCAAACATATGAACCCACATATCTTCTCCTGCGGCAATGAACTTATTACCCATCTTTGGCTCCAACGATGCTGATTCAATAGTGCAAGGCATGTCATAGCTTCTCACCAGTCCAAAGCTGGAAAAAACCAGGAGTTCAAGCAACACAGATTAAAATATAAGTTTGACCATGGCAATAGATTGATGGTTAGAACTACAGTTCAGTTAGATACTTACTGGTTAGCATCCCAGAACTTGACAGTGCATCCATCAGCAGTTGTTATATAGCGCCCATCCTTGCTAACTTCTGTACTTGTTACTGATGATTTAGTTTCAAGTGTTCGGACAATTTGGCCACTTCTTACATCCCACAACCTAGATATCAAAATATAAATTTTAATTAAAAGAAAGAAAAAAAAAGTGCATTTGTATATAATTAGTTAATTAATTATTTCTTCATTTTACATACATATTAGAAAGATTCATTTAATAAGTCAACAATAAACGGCCTAGGGAGCCACCAAAGATACCCGCCTTCACTTTATGTTTTTTAGAACACTCAGATTGATTCAAGCAAATGCATACATAAACTTGTATATGGAAAATGGAAAGACTTAACATCAACGCCCTTATAGATGAAATTTTTTATGGGGTACACACCTCACTCCCCCAGAATCATTGCAGGAACTTAATATGGTCTGGTCACTGTGCAGCCATGCAACAGTCCGAACTGAATTAGGCGAGTTATCAACTTCTCTTGGAGGAGCATCTGGCCTATTTAAGTCAAAGATGCGAAGTATTTTTTCAACACCACCAGTGAGTAAAAAGTGTGTATCCTGCATAAAGAACTACAGTTAAACTACCAATCCCGGGGGAAAGGAAAATATATGAACAAATGATCATATTCTCCTATATGCCAAGTTGTTATCTCACAACATATTACGCCAGTTATAAAGTTTATGATTTTGAAGGCATTTCTGCTCAATATAAAAACTAAATACATGGTCCACACAAGTGTAGGCAAAATTTTAGTTAAACAATCTCCAATCTGTTTTGTTTCACACTGATACTAGACAGAACATCAATATCTTAACAAACTGCACAATTACGTGTCCATTTCTTAAAAGATCTGAAGCTAATGGGTTAAGCATGCTCTTTGAACATGGTCTACTTTTGTTCCGGTAATAGAGGTTCACCATTTCTTGGTATTGAATCACTCTACTCTATCCCAAAGTCTTTCACACAACTATTGAGACCAATTCCCATAATATACAAATTCAATATGTTGCAACACCTCTCATACATGCCATCCACTAGATGTCAAATCTACATGATTAAGGAGCTTATATCATATATCACATATATAGGCTTCACCAGAACAACTAAATGTACAAAAAGAATTATTAGAACAAAAATTACCTCTGAAAAAGCACATGCGCGAACAATATGCTTGTGTTCAAATGAATGCAATACATCCCCAGTCAATGCATCCCATAGTTTCCTATTACAAAAAAAATGAAGATATTTTAATAACTTGACGGACTGTGCTTCAAAAACAGCTTAGCACCATCTAAGAATATTATAAAGCAATCATCTCAATGTATAGGAATCATAAGAAATGATAACTACACGATACTAAATTGCTGAACCAAAAACTACCAGTCACCCTCATATTTGATTAGGAGAAACAAAACAAACTACATACGCAGAAAAATCGGCTGATGCTGATGCAGCACGTAGAGCATTACTATCAAGACAGCAACTCCACACTGCACCTTTATGTCCTTCAAAGGTTCCAATCCAATCTCCAGTTTCTCCATTTCTTAGCATTGGGGTAGAATCTAAAGAAGACAAAAGTATAAAATCAGAAATAATGAATCTCAGAATAAAGGGAATGCGAGGGTTTTGGCAAGACTAGATGTGTCCTAGCAAGTAGCAACTAACATATTCATTCCAAAACAACCCCTTCTGCATCTCCATATTAAACAATAATCCTCATAGTAGTTAAGAGGTAGGAGAAACAGTAATAATTGAATTACCCGATGTAGATATGATATATGTAGCCTTTGCATTTCAGAGACATTGTTCGAGAGCGAGACCAAACCAATAAAGAACTATGTCACGTCATTATTTAGCAAAAACATGACGAAAACGGAATCAAGTAATTAAAGTACCAGATAGCATGACTGTGCTTTGAAAATATAAGCTCCAAGTGAAATGACTTTACATTATCCAATGAAGTTGTTCATCAAGAATTGATACTCACTTGATGAAGATTCCTAAACCATTCTAATTATATTGGATTATACAGGAAAAAGGTCACATACTCACATCAACCGCAAAATTCAAAATATCATAAGTTTAACAGCACAGGCCTCACAAAATGTTATGGCTTATCAAATCAGAATCGAACATGAAACTGTCACAGAACTTGATCGTTTCCCATCTTTTAGTTGTATTAATCTTGCACCTCGGCAAAACACATTAAGAAAACCTAATATTTCATTAAATGGAAAAACAGATATATAGGCACGTCAACTGTTAAATGGCATTCCAAGTTATTTCCAGACAATAAGATATAAATCAACAATGTAAACAAAGTTGGAAAATACAAATATATAGACATCATCCAGTAGATAAACGATTCAAATAGTTAAGAATGAAATAGAAAAATAAAATAAAAATGGACATTACCTTTGCTCGCACTGATGAGGAAAAACCCGTCGGGAGTAACCGGACTGTAAAACAAATCGACAACGGGTCGAGAATGCCCGTGGCATACGAGTGGTACTGCAGCCTTCTTCTTATCCATTTCCCACAAAATCGAATCACCTGAAACCCTAATTATAACCTTTTAAAGAAAAAGTATGTCCTTTATTCAAAAACTAAGATCCTATACCAAAATCCGACAATTGACTAACAAAAAAACAACAATTGCCTGCAAAAAGCTCCCGTTAACAAGATTGATGATTCTAAATGTACCAGAATACAATTATATATATTGTATGTAAGAACAGAAAGAGAGAGAGATATAGAGATAGTGATATAATTGGCGGCAAACAACACAGGTGGGAACCCTAAGATTGAACTTCGATCGCTCAAGATTTACAGAACAAATCCACACCTCCTAGCCCTCACGAATCAAATCAGTCAAGAACATAAACAGATCAAGATTATTCGTAAAATTTGATGTTATTATTGTTTATAAATTATTTCTTATTTTATGAAATAAAAAAGGGGCTGCTACTGCGAAAGGGCTAGGCGCAAGGGAGACAAGTGGGGAGAGTTCTTCCTTTTATAGTCTGTGACCGTTAGTATTCGCGTTTTTTTTTCCCTTCTACTTTTCCCAAGTTTTGGTTAGAAGTGTTATGGGCTTCTTCTGTTAGGACACAAAGTTGCGCTGGACTTTTATATTTTACACAAAGGTTGGGCTGGACTTCATATGTAAAATATAGTGTTGGTTTTTCTTTTGGAGCAATTCTTGGCCCGTGCATATTATTATTTTACATAATAACATTACCAAAGTAATATAAACTGCATAGAAATAGTAAAAATATACATAAAGTGGATAAGAATTATTTTTCTTTTAGTGTCCCGACTGAGAATTTTATGTTTTCATTTTTCACTTTTTTTTTTTGTTTGCGCTCATGTTACGACATAGTTTACTGTCTAGAATTTACACCCTTATAATATTTGGAAAAAACTTAATACTCTTCTATTAAAAAAATGAATAATATTTGAGGACAAAATAGCAATATTTACATAATTTTTTCATTATAATATTATATTTTATAAATTTTGTTATTTTATCTTTAATTTAACATTCATAACAATTTAATAGAAAAACTTACTTTTTGTACATATAAATTTAAGTTAAACATATAATATTAATATTTGTCAAAAATTAAAATGTAAGTCATCTGGTGGAATGGATAAAGTAATAAATTTTGTAAAGTATTTATATTATATTACTCCATTATCTTACAACTTACAAGTTTTATTGTTTTGAAAGATAATTTATTTTTATTTTTAATAGTCAAATTTGATGACATTTTCTATTATGGATTATTTTTATGATATACTCAAGTAACAACATTATTATTTTATGAAAATTACTAAGATAACAACGGTCGTTTTGACAAAGACTGGTGTACCCTGAGCTCGTTCGGCCATTTTATTCTTAGATCCGCTCGTTAGTTTGGTTGTTTTGGGCTTCTATTAAAATAAAGATATGATTTATTACCCATTTAGTTCTCACTCATATGAATTAAATCCCACGAATCTTAAATTAAATTTTAATGACGAATTTTAAACCTTTTCCTTAAAATCCGAAAAAGTGTAAATTAATTATCTTTAAGCAAATTAGAAAATAATTTCATAAAAAAACTCAATATGACCAATTAGATGAAATTAAATATTAATTTGATAGTAATTGATTTAATTTCAAAAAGTTATCTTACACTTGTGCTTTCCATAAGCGTGTAAATGAATAGATTTTGAACAAAAATAGTTTCCTTAAATTATATCCCAATTAATTTTCTGATATATATTAAACTCGATTATTGAATAAAATTAATTTTTGATACTTAAATTATATTCCAATCGAATTTAGTTGTTCACAAATTAGTCATTAATATTCACTCCATCCCATTCGAAAAAGAAATTATAGCATATTAATACAACATTTCTTTTTATTTCATAACATTTCATATGTAGCAATATTTTGGACCTCTCTTTCTCCCTCTATATACACACACACATATGGCTCATTTTCTGTGTGTTTAAATTGAATTTTAATTTTTCGACTCATTGTATAAATTTAAATCTCACTCATTAAATTTTAAATCAAAATTAAATCGATTGAATCGTTTGTTTGCCCGAGCTTTTCATGAAAATTCGAATAAGTTGGGAATATTAATCACCAATTGGGTATTAAATGATGTAAAATGCACCACAACTGATGAGCAAGGCCTTTTACTTTGTGTGGTTGTGTTGACGGGTTCCAAAATCCAAACTATGTAACCAAAAGACAACCAATAGAAAATATTGATCCATTTACACCACCGCAAATAATCTATGGCCCTCCACTCCAAACTCGACTAACGTCTACTGTGTGAGACAAAAATCTAGGGGAACATGTCTATTTAAGGTTTATTAGGCTTTATAATTTCACAATATTTTTTTGTTATTTTTTTACGTGGTTGTTCTTTAATATATTTTTCAGGATTGTGTATTAGATAAGTTGAGCTTGACATATTTATTAAGTTGTATCGAACAAACTACTACGTTGAGAATTGACTTATTTTAATGATCAAGGTAAGTTGAGCGAAATATAAGCATAATACTTTAAATAAACTAAATTTACTTGAACTTTTCAAATCAAGCCGAGCCTAACATCTTGAATAAAAAATAAGAAAACAACCAGAGTTATATTTGAAAGTGAAAATATTATAATTTTGATTAAATACGGAGTCTTTGTCGTATTATTATAATAATCCCTCCATATATAGGAGTATAAAATAATAAAAACTTACTTCCATTTTTTCTTAATATTACCAACTTTTGACTTTTCATTAATTTTTTGAACATGATAATGTTATAATCCCATAATCGCTAGCTAATTGTGTGTATATATAAAAATTATATATCATATATGTCACACACAAACCATTATTGCATATTATGGATTGATTTTCAATAAAAGATTAAAATTTGATAATAGATGAGAACGAAAATCACAAGCAAATAAATAAATAAAGGAGAGGAGAGATGAAAAAACGAAGTAAAAGAAGAGTTATCAGGTGAATGATAAAATATAAAAGTAAAAGATTTAGCTATTGAAGAATCCCTGCGCATCTCTTACTATGTCAATTGTGTTGTACGACAAAAAAAGTGGAGATATGGTTGGTAATATTTTACTAATCGATGATGTTTGCTGAACAAAAAAAAGCCAAATTTTTTTATTGGATTGATAGAAGAATTTCAACGAAACTTCAGATGGAATAATCTAGATCCTAGATACTAACTCTGTTTGACCAATGAATTGAATAATGATCGAAGCAAAAAACAATTAATTAATCTGTTGGAGTTATTTTAAAGCTTCGAATGAATAATTAAAGTTGTTGATAATGCTGTAAGTCGATGTCATAATACTCCCTGGGTGCCTCCATATATACGAGTATAAAATAATAAAAACTTACTTCCATTTTTTCTTAATATTAACAACTTTTGACTTTTCATTAATTTGTTTGAAAATAATAATGTTATAATCCCATAATCGGTAGCTAATAGTGTGTGTATATACACAAATTATATATTATATATATTATTTTAAATTTGAGAGTATTGTAACCACACACACACATATATAAATATATAGTATAATGGTACAAACTTCCATTGTATATATACATTTAAGACAATGACATGAAATTCTTTTGTGTGGAAAAAGAGAGAAAGTATATCCCCCCCATAAAGATGTGGTTGGAGGAACCAAGTTTTCCCAAGGGAAAAGGTTAGAAATTGAAGTCGAAAAATACAAAGTGATATGTTGTTATTAGGACTTGGAAGTGTGGAAAGTTACAAAAGCAGAGACCAAATGAGACAAGCAATGAGAGTATACAGCCAGCGAGTTGGGCTTCAAATTCCCCCAAATGCTTGTTTTCTTCACTTACTTGTCAAAGTTGCAAGTTGGAATTTTTGCACTGCGGCTTGAATACGAGCACCACTACACACAAAGTCCAGTACAATTGTTCATTCTTAAAAAAAAAGTTATATATATATACATACATAATACATGTGCTGTTCAATACTCCCATTAGCCTAACCCATACAATCTGTACTATGTAGTAATATTATTTTATTCATTTTCAAATCTGTACTATGTACGACCTCTAATTTACATTATAAAATTTTTAAATCTCTAAAATTCAAATTTAAATAGTTCATACAAATTTTGTACCCAACTGTTGGTTTAATTCAGCGAAAGTAGTGGTACTAGACTACTAGGATACTCCCTCGACACCGTCTCCATTTTTAAAAATAATTTTTGAATTTTAATGGAATATATAGTTATGGATTTTATAATTATAAAAATAAAAAAGATGTCTTTTATTTTGGGATTTACTCCGTGTTTTTAACTTGGGAACAAAACAAAAGGCGAGTAATATTATATAATAAGAGCAGTGCTCAACATTTTACGCATTGTTCTACTACGGACTGCATCCGCCTGCTTCCTTGTGCCAATAGACTCTTGGTATTTTCCGAATGACATTCTCGCCAATTGCTTTTTTTCTCTGGTTTTTTTAGTCTGAATTTATGTCATGTTTTTTAATTATTTGTTTTAAATACACTTAAACCCAAAATGCAACACGCAATATATGAAGAAGACGCGCACATTATATTTTATTTGATTCTTTTCATTTCTCGTTTCAGCTATGGGGAACATCAAAACCCCATTCAGGGGTGTTGTAGAGGATTTTAGTGGTAGAGCACTCTGTTATAAGCAAGATTGGATTGCTGGTATTAGCTCCGGACTTGGGTAAATCTTTTTTTTTTTTTTTTAACTCAGCTTCCTAGGCATAGATATATATTTTGTAAAAACTTAATTAATTTTCTTTTTCAAAATTTATGAATTCAAACTGATACTATTACTATTATTATATTTCCTTTGTATTTTCCTAGAATTTTGGCACCAACAATGTACATCTTCTTTGCTTCTGCTCTTCCTGTCATTGCCTTTGGAGAACAACTGAGCAGAGATACAGGTACAGTTTTTAGTTATATATATGTAATGTGTAAAGTCATTATTGTGGATACATAATGTTTGTCAGATTGTAACTTTTTGAAAAATATATAGATGGAAGCTTGAGTGCTGTGGAAACTTTAGCTTCTACTGCAATATGTGGTATCATACACTCCATATTGGGTGGCCAACCTCTTCTCATATTAGGAGTTGCAGAACCCACTGTCATTATGTATATTTACCTCTACAACTTTGCCAAAAGAAAAGAAGATTTAGGCCAAGCACTCTTCTTAGCGTGGGCCGGATGGTACGGTGAATTTTTCAATGTGAAAACAAGTAGTTTTGGCATTGGTATGGAGTACCTTATATTTATTCTACTTCATGTTCATAAAACTTTTGCAGGGTTTGTGTATGGACAGCTCTTTTGTTGTTTATGTTGGCAATATTCAATGCTGGCACAATTATCACGAGGTTTACAAGAATTGCAGGAGAAACTTTTGGGATGCTGATTGCTGTTCTTTTTATTCAACAGGCTATCAAGGTTTAATCATAGTAGGATTTAAAATAACTAGATTATTCAGTACTTTATAATGTGACAATAGTCTTTTAATATCGGGCTTATTTGATATTGTATAGGGATTGATAAGTGAATTCGCAATTCCTAAACTAGAGAATCGAAATTTAGACAAGTATCAATTCCAATGGCTTTATACAAATGGTTTACTAGGCATCATATTTTCATTTGGGCTTCTCTACACTGCCTTAAAAAGCAGAAGGGCAAGGTCATGGTGTTATGGCACAGGTGTTTGAGGCACATATTTATTTGATATATATTTTTAATTTTTATTCTGATTAAACGAATCTCAAATATTCTTGTCATGTCCAATAGGGTGGCTCAGAAGTTTAATAGCAGATTATGGTGTTCCTTTGTTGGTCGTCATCTGGACAGTAATCTCATTTAGCGGACCAAGCAAACTTCCATCTGGAGTTCCCAGAAGGCTTCATAGTCCCCTCCCTTGGGAGTCTGTATCAATATACCATTGGACAGTGATCAAAGTAAGTCGAATAGAGCTTAATTAGTCTCTGAGCTATATTCATCTAAGGCAAGTGTATATCACATGCATATACTCCATATAATTGCAGGATATGGGTAGAGTTCCTCCAGTGTACATCTTTGCGGCCCTTGTTCCTTCTCTAATGATAGCAGGACTGTATTTTTTCGACCACAGTGTTGCTTCACAACTGGCTCAACAAAAGGAGTTCAATCTCAAGAACCCTTCTGCGTATCATTATGATATCTTACTTCTGGGATTCATGGTATGTATGTTGAAAAATATTTCTTGTACAGTGGACCTTTATTTGTAAGTACGGACATGAAGACTAATGATCTATAATAAATTGGTTCTAAGACTTTGCTTTGTGGATTGCTTGGATTGCCTCCTTCAAATGGAGTCTTGCCACAATCTCCTATGCACACTAAGAGCCTTGCTGTTCTAAGAAAGCAGGTAACCGATATAGTTATAAACCCTTTTCTATTTGGAGTGTTGGCCAAAGTCTATATACGGCTGGTTCAGATGTTTAGTTAGTTTCGTTTGTATTTTATTAGATTACTCAAAAGAAGATGGTTGAAAGTGTCAAGGAAAGCATAAAGGAGCAAGCTAGCAATTCAGAAATGTACAGCAAGATGCAAACCGTGTTTGTAGAAATAGACAGCAGTCCAGTCGTAAGTTATCTTACCAATAGCATAGTCCTGACTTTCCTCAACATATTATTAAGATATACTTCTCTAAATATTTTTGATATCCTATGAAATATAAAAGCTTTAATCTAAGATCAGATATATTTTCTAGTGAGTTCTTAACATACTCTCCTTTAATTTGTTTAGAAATGAATCACTTCACATTAATTTCCCTTCCCGATATCTAATATCTCTCGTCTCTATTCCGAATTGACCTCGATCAAAGAACGAATTTATGATGACAAAATCTTCCATTGGATGTTCTTGGTTTCTTTTTCAGACTGGCTCAGTCATTAAAGAGTTAAAAGACTTAAAAGAGGCAGTGATGAACAACTATAATGGAAGAATTGCAATGGACACATTTGACCCCAAAAAGCACATTGATGCCCATCTACCAGTCCGAGTTAATGAGCAGAGAGTAAGCAACCTATTGCAGTCACTCCTTGTGGCAGCATCTGTTTGTGCTATGCCCTTGATAAAGCTAATTCCTACGTCTGTTCTCTGGGGATATTTTGCCTATATGGCTGTTGATAGCCTCCCTGGAAACCAGTTCTGGGAAAGATTGTCACTTCTCCTTGTTCCTCCTAGCAGGAGATATAGGTCAGTTTCACAAAATTTTCGAGTTACATGAAACATAATTTGAAGGGCAGACAACGGCGTTAATTATTTGTTGATGTGATTACAATTTCTTATTTTCTGTGCAACCATGGCAGACTTTTGGAAGGTGCGCATGCTTCTTTCATGGAGACGGTGCCATTCAGATACATTGTTGGATTTACACTCTTTCAATTTGCGTATCTTCTACTGTGCTTCGGTGTAACTTGGATTCCTATAGCTGGCATTCTCTTTCCCTTGCCATTCTTTATTCTAATAAGCATAAGACAGCATATCTTGCCAAATTTGTTTCAACCAAACCAACTGAAGGAGCTTGATGCCGCTGAGTATGAGGAAATAGAAGGCATGGCACAACGCCTTCACGGCCAATCTCTGCCTTTGAGGGTACGTTATTTCATTGTTTACCTGCTTAAATGTTGGGATTAATATCATGTTCTGGTAATTGATCCTCTATTTCAGTTCCACAAAGACTTAAAGTCAGTGCATGTTTGGTTCCTTTGTACTACTACTGTTTTTTTCACTTTCTTTCTATACCTGATATGGCTATTTTCACTAGGCTAGGTTACTGCATATATGCTGAAAATGAAACAATAAACATTAATTTGCTTGATCAGGATAGAGAAACATTTCAATCTGAAAATGTGGGTGAAGCGGAGGAAGTTTCTGCTGCGGAGATTTTAGACGAGATGACAACTAATAGAGGGGAACTTAAGGTCAGAACAGTAAGCTTCGGTGATGGCAACCATATTCAGGTATAAATAAAACGTATTCATATCCACCAAAAACACAAATGTAACATTTTTTTTAACGGAAGGAGTAGTATATAATAATAATAATATTATGCATGATTAATTCATGGAAGTCAAAATCGGCATGAATCTTAAACTCTGATTTCTGAAGCTTACAAATTTTATGGTTTTGCAGATTCATCCTCAAGATGCGGATGCTACAACAGATTGAGATTTGTTTCTTTATTTTAGCATGATACGATGATATATATGTATATGTGTGTCTATATATATATATATTGAGTGGGAAACTGGAAATGTATACATCAGTGATTTTATGAAGGGGCTCTGTTTTTGATTTGTTTTAGATTTGCATGTTTTGAAATTACTGTATTTTTTGTATTTTTGGAGGAGTGGAAAACTAGAAATCTATCATTTTTTGTCATGTTTAAGTATACTATCCTATTATTAACTGAGAATTCGAAACGGTACCGAACTGATATCAAACTCGACCAGGCGTCACTACCACAAATTCCTGCAGAGTAGGAAAAAGTTATATACAGACCATTAAAAAAAAGTGAACCGAAAAAAAAAATGTATTTTTTATCAGACTCTCCGTGAAAAAAAATCCAATTTGTTCCACAAACCATTGTTGCATATTATGGATTGATTTTCAATAAAAGATTAAAATAATAGATGAGAACGTAAATCACAAGCAAATAAATAAATAAAGGAGAGATGAAAAACCGAATTAAAAGAAGAATTACCAGGCGAATGACAAATATAAACGTAAAAGATTTAGCTGTTGAAGAATTCCTGCACATCCCTTACGATATCAATTATGCTGTACGATGAAAGAAGTGGAGATAGGGTTGGTAATATTTTACTAATGGATGATGTTTGCTGAACAAAAAAAGCCAGTTTTTTTTATTGGATTTATAGAACAAATTCAACAAAGTTTCGGATGGAATAATCTAGATCCTAGCTACTAACTCTGTTTGACCAATGAATTGAATAATGATCGAAGCTAAAAACAATTAATTAATCTGTAGGAGTTATTTTAAAGCTTCGAATGAATAATTGAAGTCGTTGATAATGCTGAAGTCGACATTATAATACTCCCTCGGTTATTTTTCATTAATATTTATACGTTTTTCTTGATGCTTTCTTGGATACAACTTATATTAAAAAATGGCATTCGTACAAGTATAAACTGGAGTAGATGTTAAATTCTAATTTTGAAGGTTCATCCTCAGGATGCTAAAACAGATTGAGATTTCACATGTTTACATCACCATGGAGATTGACCCTTGAGAAATGGCGAAAGGTTAATCATCCCGTATTCGATAATTCATTTAAATTCTGATTAATCTGAATTCGAGTCAGGTTAAATTCTTTATGGAGGAAAACTATTTCGATACTCATTTTTTCAATTAACAAGACTCGAACTCTAAATTTTACTTAAGAAAAATAAGTTATTCATCACTTGAACCAACAATTATCGGTAGGTTTGCTCTGTCACTTGTTATTGGGCTGGGCCGCAGGATGCTCTATGTCCTGTCTTTGCAAAGTCCTCAAATTAAATAGATGATCGTAAATGTAGTGGTAAATAAGGCAAAGCCCAATATCCCAAAGGAATTAGATCCACTATATTAGGTATTAAGAATGCAATTTGTTTGTAATTGGATAAATTCTTGTGGGTTATGTATCATTTGTAATATTAAAGGTGAAAATCATTCTTATTATGTCTTTATCTAGAAAAAGTATGTGATGACAAATATTTATAGGCTAATATTAGTTTAACCCAGTTGACGAGTTTAAGAGTTAAAAGAAGTTTTAATTTTTGAGAAATACACAGATAACATTAATAGTTTCACGAATAAATTCACACTTATGCATAAATTATTTATACTAAATGCGTTAAATATTATATTATTTATATTTTATGCATAATAAATTACTTATACTAAATGCGTCAAATATTGTATTGAAGTGAAATTTTGTTAAAAAATATCAAAATAATTTAGGAAAATAACACATGATTCTCTTTGTCGTGTCTTATCTTTAACTCCAAGTTGACAAGTAGCCCGTTTCTCAATGTGTTTTATACGAGAATTAAAATTAGGAGTAGCCCATTACAAGCTGGAAAATCAAAAGAAAAAGCGTCTGAAAAAGTGTTAGCCACGTGTTCAACCTTATCCATTTCTATCTTTTCTCCTACCCATTTTCTGATGCTACACCCAGCCAAAGCAACTAGATCTCCCTCCCATCAACAATGGCGACCTCTTTCTCTTGCGTCTCTCCATCTCCATTCCGCCGTTCTTCTCCCTCCAACACCCGCCAATGCAGATTCTCCTTGCCGGCATCATCCAACAGCTGGTGGACTCCACTCTTCGGCTGGTCGTCCGATCCAGACTACATTAATCACAATCCCGCCGACGGACCGCCCATTGAGCATTCCGATGCACCGGACTCCAGTTCTCCTGCGAAGCAATCCAAATCTCGGTTCAGTCTCGGATGTTTCACGGAAGAGAAGGCGAAAAAGCTCAGGATGAAAACCCTAGAGAGCGCCAATTTCCATGATATAATGTACCACTCGGCAATTGCATCTCGTCTGGCATCTGATATCTCCGACCGTTGACTTGCCGGCGATCTCCTTTTATTTTAAATTTCCTCCTCCGGTGAGATATATCTAGATCTTTTCTCTGGTTCTCGAAATCTGTCGACTCGAATGATAAGTTTTTTTTGAATAATTAATGTTAACCGTTGGCTTAATGTCCCCATTGCATCTTTTTATATTATCCAAAACTTGATGTAATCAGAAGCTACCAGAACAATGGGAATTGCTAATTGAAATGTTCTTTTGTTATCATAAATGTGCTGAAGTACTTCATTTACGGAATTTCTATTTAGGTACTTTATAATTGGTATATAATGGTGCTTCTATTTCTTTTCTTTCATTTTGTTCATTTCATCGTCACTAAAAAGCGCTAGGTCGATACAGACTTTAATTTGTTATTTCCTCTTAAGTTGTGAGGTATAACTATCAGATACCGAACCATGTACTTAAAAATTGTATACGTATGATAACTGCGACATATATACATACATCTTATACATTTCACTATAAAATTAATTCCAACCCTAATATATATTAAAGACGTCATGACAAATTTAACCGCATTTCTTAGAGCGTTTTTTTTTTATTACAAAAAATTTAGATAATAGAAAACTCTCTCGATTCAAAATCAAGATATGTCGCCGGCCTATAACAGAATTTATTTAATTGATCACAACTTGTGCTCGTTAATAAAAATTGTGTCAAATTAGATAATTACGATTCATTCGTGTGCGTGTGCGGGGTAAGGGGTTTGGGATGGCTTTCACATTTCATCCTCGTTTCCTGTTCATTTTTCTTATGATTACCGTGTATTTCTTAAAGTTTGTATCTTTAAAAAACAATATTGTTTAAAGAGTATTTGTTAATTTTATATTTTTTCTAATTTTAAAATTAAAGATACGTTTTTTTAATTAAAACCTTCGGATAATTGAATTTTTATAAAAAAAATGTCATTCGAGTGTCGACCAACTAATAGTTGGATGCCTCGTGACACCCCTTTTACACGTTTTCCTCCACTATTTTGCGAAGTGTATAACTTTTAGCTCACAACTCAAAAAATATATATAAATTCATTATTTCTTGAGCTCTATAAAAGAGACGACTATATTTCTCACAATTTAAAGAAATCTCTTATTTTTATTTTTAAATTATCGCATAAGCATTTCCTTAGTTGATGCATTATAATAGAAGGTTATAGTAACATTATAATATTTATTTTATTTCTTATTTGAAAATATTCAAATTTTGTCATTAAATTTATAAAAGAACATTTGAAGACGTCAAATTTATTCAAAATAAAAAAATGCATAAAGAAATCAACATTTTAATAATAAGAAAATTTCCAAAAACTAATTGATTAATTATATATGAAATTAATTATTAAATATATGTTATATATTTGCAATTAAAAGTAATATTGTTAAATATAAATTTTAGTTGAAAATGAAAATTGAGTGAAAATAGATGAAGAAATGTTTAGTCAATAGAATAGAGAGTTGATAAAAGATGACCTAACCACTACTGAGAGAAAAAATTAGAGTTAAGTTATATAATTAAATTGTGTGTCGATGTTACGAGGCTATGAATAAGAGAGAATGCTGAATTGATATATCCATCCATAACTAAGCTCGAAAGGCGCCGCTGCGGATGCCCTAATAACTCTGATTACATCCTTTCCTGTCTAACTGCACATGCTGGCTGGCTGTAACCGAAAAGATCAAAAAAAAATAATAATAATAAAAAATCTAGGCTATTTTTTTATTTGAATTATTGCCGACCAAAAAGGGAAAAAAATGCTAAAAGAATTAAATAAATAAAAATAAATAAGAAGAAAAAAAAAGGGACCTACACTAACTTATTGTCTCAGTCGAAGTAATAATTAAATACTACAGAGTAAATTGAGTGCATATGAAATTGATCAGTCAGAATCCTCAGGAGCATGGATGCACATGGGTTGATCAGAATCAGATCTATTTTTTATATACTACTCAATTCTTAATTTTATTTTTTTAGTTGGAATTGATTTTCCTCTGTCCGATTCAGAGATTGGTGTCAAATAATGGTGGCAGGCTCCGTCTTGTTTTCTTTCGACAAAAACATTATTTTTTGAAATTTAATCTAAAATGATTATCAATATACATTAAGTAGCTTTTAATTGTGGGCAATAAACATAAGATTTATACGGCTAAACCGCACAAGTGCATAATCACTTTTAAGGGCTATTCCGTTACTCCATCGGATTTTTGTGCATTATACTCACTTACTCAGTTTTTATTATTTTATAAATACGTAAGTGACAAAATAATAAACATAAACAAAATTTTATTTTTATAATTATATAGATACGGAGTAGCTAATTTATCTATCCCAAAATTCTAGGTACTAAATAGTTATTTGAAAACAGAGGCTGTTCTGGTTTTGTAATGAAATGGCGGTTTAGCCCCTGGCCGACAAGCAACAACCTGACCGAGAAACCATGTGGCTTTGGATGGTTTTGTCCTCAACCTTCACCAGATCAAACCTTAAAAGGGAAAGGAATCAAAGCATAATACCGTCTTTTTTGTTAATTGTTGCTTAAAATTTATGAAGATAGGAAACGCTCATTTAATTCTTATATATTCTTAGCTGTGCCCACCGAGCCAACAAGCCCATTAACACGAGACAGATTCTCTATTATATTTGATGTTTTATCTTATGTCTTATATTCTCAAATTTATATGTAAATTTTATTTTTTACTAAAAGAACTAAAATCTTAAAACAATATGACAATCATAAAAGAGAATGAGATAAAATGAGATAGAAGATTTTAAATCTATCCAACACTACCGTAACAACTCAAGAAACCGGAAACAAGGAGATGACATATGTGGTTTTAGATTTTTAGGTTTCATTTATGCCATAGTTTTTATTTTTTACTTCCGTCCTTTAATTTAACACGCAATTTTACTCCATATTCTTTGAAGGAACCTGGATCCATATTAAAAGAAAAATGAATAAATGACAATAAAACTAAAAGTCTTCGAACAACCTGGAAAATTAAATTAAAATGCGTAATTTTACGTCAAAGCACGGAATTGGTCGGCGGTCCTAGTCGGAAAGTTCCAGTGGCATTTCGTGTTAATAACAGATGGAGCAAGGGTTTTTCTATAAACGGAGATACATAAAAGCCAGTGGACGTCCCCCGGAATTTCATCTATTTTTCCATCTGTGTAATTACTTGTTAATATATTACACATAACAACGTACAGTACCCAAATTAATACTTATAGATGCCGAAAATGGCAATGCTGCTGCTGCAGCTGCAATTGGTTCTACTTTGTGCTACCTCCCATGTCGCCTTATCGCTCACGGGAGGTAATTCATTAAAATCAAAAGATTACGAACAACATTATCGCCTCTGAAACTAAAATATTCGAAAGTGTTATGAGAAATTGTAATGTACAGTTATACTATATATTACTTGGTGTTTGTCGAAAAATCACTTTAAATCTAGATGTACAATCATGAAAACTATTTCTTTCTTATAAATCTGGAATCAAAATGTCATGTTCAATTTGAACTTATGAGGTGATTGAGCCGATTTAATATGTGAATGCAGGATTATTGCCAAACGGGAACTTCGAGAACGGCCCGAAACCGTCCCAAATGAAGGGCACCAAGGTGATAGGCAGCCATGCCATACCAAACTGGGAAATATCAGGGTATGTGGAGTACTTGAAACCAGGTCAAAAACAAGGAGACATGTTGTTGATTGTACCAGAAGGAGCATTTGCAGTTAGACTAGGCGACGACGCATCGATAAAGACGAAGGTGAAGGCCATTAATGGAATGTTCTATGCTCTCACATTCACTGCAGCTCGAACTTGTGGACAAGACGAGAAGTTGAATATATCAGTTTCACCAAATTCAGAGCCCCAAGACTGGGGAATACTACCAATACAGACTGTGTATAGTAGTGATGGCTGGGATTCATATTCATGGGGTTTCTTAGCCGAGTCCAATGAAATTGAGGTCGTCATCCATAACCCAAGTAGTGATAAGGATAAAGCTTGCGGCCCATTAATCTATTCTGTTGCTTTGAAGGCTTTGACTTCTCCTAGAAGAACTAGAGGTAATTATATTAATTCATTCCTCTTTGTTTTCAATTTCCTCCTCATATATAGAATGTGTACAAAAAATGATCTCAAATATTAGTCATATTAGATTCGTGCAGATACTGTACATAAATCCTACATAATAAATTGCGGAGATTATTTTGTATAATGAACTTCATACATACATATTATATCCGTGAAATTTTCACAAAAATTCTCTCAGAACTAACCCAATTTTTATTCACATTTATCGTTCAAGTCTGAAGTTTGTTCCCGTAATCTCAAAGTCACGAGAGAGTGCTCTAACTAGTCGACATAACCACAACCTCCTAATATTTTGCTCCTTGTTTTTACAAATATTGCAGGCAATATGTTGAAGAATGGGAATTTTGAAGAGGGTCCATTTGTGCTACCTAAAACATCATGGGGTGTCCTAATTTCTCCAAACATAGAGGATGATCATTCCCCATTACCAGGCTGGATGATTGAATCCCTCAAGGCTGTTAAGTACATAGACTCCGACAATTTCGCGGTGCCCGAAGGGAAAAGAGCCGTGGAACTTGTGGCCGGAAAAGAAAGCGCTATAGCACAAGTTATTAAGACCATACCGGGAAAAACCTATGTTCTCACATTTTCAGTAGGTGATGCTAAAAATTCTTGCGAAGGGTCAATGATGGTGGAGGCTTTTGCTGGTAAAGACACTCTTCGAGTCCCTTATGAATCAATGGGAAAAGGTGGATTTAAGAAAGCCAAGCTTCGGTTTAAGGCAGTATCAACAAGAACAAGACTGAGGTTTTTAAGTACATTTTATCACATGAAGAGTGACCATTCTGGTTCTCTCTGTGGTCCAGTAATAGATGAAATTCGTTTGGTGGGTGTTCGATTTCCGGGACATGGACTGTAATTGCTTCAATTCTTTGGCTTCCATAGATTCCAAAATACTGCAGAATTGCAAAAGACTGCTTTTGCAACAACATATGAGTGATTTCTTCTAATTTTTTTTTCTTGTTAGTTGTTGTAGATGACTTTTTAATTTCCCAGTAACAAAAATTACGGATCAAAACAGAGTTTATCTATGAACAGCATGTGCGTTTCAATAGGCGGGTTGTTGTTATTAGCCCCCATATATATATGCATAAAATTCTCTCGTATAAAATTCTCTCATATAAGTTTCTCTCTCTCTCTCTCTCAACATATCGTAAGGCATTAAAGTGTAGAATTAAAATGAATTAAATCAAAAAACAGAGAGTAAGAGATAAATATGAATTGTAAATAATACCTCCTTACGTACAAAAGAAAGAAGATGCACAATTCGATATTTCTGCTCCCTCTGATCGGTGGGTAACCTCTGTAGAGGGTACAAATAATTGTAGATGAGTGATTGAGATGGATGTCAAAGCAGAGATTGCTTGCTGGAATTTGTCTATATCAAAGTATTTCTTTATCTTTTATGGTTTTAATAAAGAGGGGTGACATATTGATCGATGTAGTGCTTTTATGGGGAGAAAAATGAAGAGCAACCGACTGAGATTGAAAATATTGCGACTGAGGTTTAAAACTTAAAGCAGGCTAGAGGGGCACGCAACAGCTGCTTGGACAGGAGACACTGCAAACAGTATCTCCCCATCCAAACCACCCCGGCCAAACCACCCCCCCCCCCCCCCCCCCCCCCACCCAAAACACCCCATCCACCCAACACGAATAATAACTTAAACCTTTCCTTTGTAAGACAAACCTTTCTTCAAACCAGAATTTCATATTATTTTTTTAGTAATCTCAAATTATAATAATTTGTACTACGGGTGTGCAAAAGATTCGGTACAAACGGTAAATTATTGAATCTGTTCAATTTGATACAAAAAATTAGATCGAATCGATTTCGATATTCTTCACTGGTTATTCAGTTGCAGTACCGGTTCATTTTTCCAAAATATAAGTATTTATCATACCAAATCGAGCCGATTTTTATTATAATGTTTTTTTTAAATTTTTTTTTTATACACCTTATTTACTAGTTACTATGCTAGTTAAATAATTTATAAGTCAAAATAATTTATTAATATATTGTTATCCTATTTGTAAATCATTATTTTCTATATTTTTATTCTTTTGTTTTTTTTATCAAATAAGTTTACTGTTTTGTTTGTATTTGATTGTAGGTTATAAGATTTATTTATCTCTTAAATCCAAAATTAATTATCTAATTTTCCATTTTGTGAAGTTTAATTTATTTCTTAAAATCAATTTGTTTCAAAATTTATTTAAATTTGGTAAAAGTATGTATTTACTGGTATCGAACTAGTATCAAATCAGTAGTTCGGCTCAATCTATCAATTTTTTCGATATCAATATCGAATTCTCACAATATAAAATAATCTGTATCGATTCGCTGCGGTAATTATCGGTTGCACACCCTAGTTTGGGGTGTCATTTAAAATCGAAGCATTTATTTTACTTTATTAATTTTTATGATGTTTCGATAAGTAAATGATAATATTTAAATAATAATGAATTAGGTGGCAGGCATTATTCTTTGATGACCAAAATTTATTATTAAAACTATCTGGCATTTTACTTCCTTATCCCGTATTTTTGTCAATTTATCTTTTATAATATAGTGTATAGTATATAATAATAAGACATATTGATCATTTAAAAAATATAGAATGGACCATTGTAATAATTATACGACCTAATTATAAGGGTATATATGAGCATATAAAATTTATGTACTCTATTCCCAAATTTTTGTCTTGTAAATATTCATTTTTTAATAGAAATAATAACAATACGAGAAAATGAGAAATATGTTTCAACCTATTTTTCAAAAATAGGCTATTGTATTTTGTAATGTTTTTACGAAATCCAATCGTATGGATGGATACAACATTTAAAATCATGAAAATATATAAATGTTCATGATTTTTGGTGATGTATAAAATGATTTTTATAACTAGATAAAATTATACAAAATTTTATTCATGAAAAGTTATTGAACTTATATGATTAAAAAAACTATGATGTACATTGTATAAACTTATAAAATTTTCTATACTCGATTATTTTTTAAGGTAGTTTTAATCTGTACGGTTAGATTTTTCAAAAACATAAAAATAATATAAAAAAATTATTACAGCCCAAAATTTAAAAATAAGCTGCAACCTATTTGTCGTAATCCATAATAATAGTAATAGTTTTATTTTATAATAATGATAATAAGTATGGCAATAATAGTTTTAATGGTTATCCATCAGATGTCCTAGTCGATTCGGTTCACGATTGAACCGCTCAGACCGCCGGGGCTGTCCAGTGCTAATTTTCGTAGTTTTGCTATTTAAGCCACCATCAAGCCATGTGTAAGGTCAAAATTAGCGCGGCAATTTTAAGCGAGATTAATCCAACGGTCCATATAATGGCGTTAAATCGAAGCTACAAACCCCTTACAACGCGTTAAACCCAAGCCATTAACGCCTTATATAAGCCAGTTGCAAGAGGGTCTCTTATTCTCTATTGCCATTCAAATTTCTCTCTTCTCCTTCTTCTTCTTCTTTTTTTCAAAAGCTTGCTTTCTTCTGAAGATACATATGGTAACTTTACTGATTTCTCCGCTACATTATGATAATTAGGGCTAGAGTTAAGAGTTTCTGTACGTGATATCCACTTTGATTATTGTGATTATTTCCTTTTTACAGGCGCTAGATATATCCCAGCTTCAAGCTTGTAATTGTTGGCAATGGTGGCACTGGTAAATTAATCAATTTTTGAGTCTGTTTCATCATATCTGTTTTGTTTTCTCATCCGCATTAGGTTTGATCACCGAGTAATTCCAAATATGTCGTTCGCCTTATCAGAGAATTTTCATTATCTAGAAATTACTTTATATATAGATTTCACATGAATTTATGGCTCATCCGAGTTGTATGCTCTGGAAGGAAGTTTAGGGTTTGATGTTACTCTTTTTGATCCTGCAGGGAAAACCACGTTCGTTAAACGCCATCTCACTGGAGAATTTGAGAGAAGATATGAACGTAAGCGCTCTCTGTTTTACTCCCCTGTTTGTGTGTGAACGACAATATGTGAGTACAATATAAAAAACTGAGTCTATTTTGTTATTGGTTTTGTTTTTATTTTTAAATTTAAAATTGCAGCAACGATTGGTGTTAAGTTCATCCCCTGGACTTCTTCACAAACTGTGGAAAGATAAGGTTTTATTGTCTTAGAGATGGTTATTAGTAAGTTACTACTAAGTTATCGCTCATCTAATTTTATTTCTTTCGTAGATGGTTATTTTTAATACGAGAGTTTGATATGCTAAGTAAATGTTGATGTAGTTAATTAGTGAAATTTGATTATAAAACTGAAAACTAATAAATTGATTAATGTGAATGAACAAAGTACTCATACCATATAAGCAACCCTATCTCAACCCTAATTATTTCATACAATCCCGACTTGGAGTTTGATTTCTGCAATTTGTATATCTAGAGGAATATGTGTTACATATCATTATTGATTACAGATGGAGAGAAAGGTGATTTGAAACTGAAAACTGAGGGGAAAAAAATGTCAGCGTAAGTGGTGATTTATGATGGAGAGAGAGATGATCATGTTGGATCTTCCTCCATCATAGTAATGCTTCTATAGTCTAGCTTTTGCTTTCTTTAGTTTCTTGTACTAATTTTCTAAGGGTGCAAAACCCTATACATCATAATCAATTCAATGAATTTGAGATAATGTGTTCTAGAGTGTCTTGCTACAAAGCCATAAACTGCATCATCATCTTATTTTTCTTCATATATTTTTAAAATCTGTAGGCATATGAATTAGTTCAGAGGGTGTAGTGAATACCATGGCATGTGAAAGGGGAAGAAGAGGAACTTGGTTTTAATTTCTTTTCTCTTCTCCTATCTTTTCTCCTAATTTTAGGTCTAATAATGTTTTGCTAGTGAATTTCATGGATGACCATTTCCTTATGTTCGTCAAAACTCGTAACATGAATATCTATATGATTTTTCTTTAGCATCAATGTTTCCCCCCTATGCAGTATGTATGGGCAATGTGCTATCATAATGTTTGATGTAACTGCACATACCACCTACAAGAGTGTTCCCACATGGCATCGTGATCTTTGCTGGTTCTTTCTCCAGATGGAGAGAGAGAGGTGATTTGAAACTGAAAACTGGGGGGGGAAAAATGTCAGCGTATTTGGTGATTTATATGGAGAGAGGTGATCATGTTGGATCTTCCTCCATCACCGTAATGCTTCTATATCCTATTTCTATAGCTTACATTTGTTATCTTTAGTTTCTTGTACTAGTTTTCTAAGGGTGCAAAAACTAATGATCATGTTGTAATTCATATATTTTTAAAGTCTGTAGGCATATGAATTAGTTCAGAGGGTGTAGCGAATACAATGGCATCTGAAAGGGGAAGAAAAGAAACTTGGTTTTAATTTCTTCTCTTCTCCATCTTTTCTCCTAATTTTAGCTTGAAGTTGGATTCTAATAATGTCTTGCTAGTGAATGTCATGGATGACCATTTCTCTGTGTATGTCAAAACTTGTAACATGCATATTTATTTGTTCTTTCTTTAGCATCAATATGTACCTATGCAGTATGTATGGGCAATATGCTATCATAATGTTTGATTTAACTGCACGTACAACCTGCAAGAATGTTCCCAGACGGCATTGTGATCTTTGCAGGTTCTTTTTACCATCCCTTGTTATTTTAGTGTTAGATTGGTATTCATTTGATCTGTCCACTAGAACATGACTGTACATGCACGAATTCTTTCTGCTTTAAATATCAGGGTATGCAAGAATATTCCAATTGTGTTATGTGGTAACAAAGTTGATGTCAAAAACAGGCAGGTCAAAGCAAAGCAGGTTACGTTTCACAGAAAGAACCACCTTCAGTACTACGAGATTTCTGCAAAGAGCAATTACAACTTCTAGAAACCTTTCCTATATCTTGCGAGAAAACTTGCCAGGTAATATATTGGAAACCCAGAATTACTCTCAATGCTTGTAGTATGCCCACGTAAACTTTTTTCTGACTTCACTGCTTTCATAGGGTTGTTAATCTCCACTTTGTTGAGTTTCCTGCCCTTGCTCCTCCAGAAGTTGAAATTGACATGGCAGCACAACTGAGGTTGTTGGACTTTTCTTGTATATCATTTGGTTTTATCTATACTTGTACAAAGTTGCAACCAAGTTCATTTCTTTGTTGTTTATTTTCAGACAGGAAGCTGGAAGTAATACTTTTTATCTTTATTTTACTAGTAAATTGTCTAGATGTTGCATTCAATCCGATCCTCACCCCTTATGATTTGTCAGTTACCTTTGCGGTTAGCCTATCAAAATTAGTAAATATTTAATTTTCAGTCACAATTGTAAGCACTGGTAGTTTCTCTGAATCCTTTTGATGACATCAAATAGATTTTAGATATACGGAGGTGATATAAGTGGTTAGTACCTTGCTCTTACGTTACTGCATCTGATTTGTGTACTTTTACCACTGGATTCACAGCCATGTTTTGTGGGTTTGGCTGGGCGACTTCTTCCCCATCTTCATCGGCCAAAATGCCTAGGTAAAGATGTCCACCCAGAGCCTCCACTGCCACTTCCTCCTGACCCAGACATTCCGCCCAACCCAGGATAAAATGGAGCTATAGCGGCTTGAAGTTCGTTCATGAACAGATATCCGAATAACAACCTAGTAACAACAAAAAGAAACATAACTTAAATATAAATGGCGTTTGTCTTTGCTGCAGACAAGAGCAGGAGTTGCATCAAGCAGTTATGCAGCCTCTTCATGACGACGATGATGACACATTTGACTAGGCAGCTTTGGAGTTGAGATCGAGATTTATTCTTTGGTGCAAACAAATTATTTTGGGTGTATGACTAGAACATAGCATTGGTACTGTTTGACTAGGTAGTATTATGGCTCGTCTTGAATTGTTTCCTGTATGAGTTGTAGATTCAATCTTTCAACATATTTGAAATTCTTTATTGAGGAAAAAAAAAACATTTTGAAGTGGTGGTATGCATGGATTCACAGATAGTTAGAATGTATCAACCAAAAATGAATGAAATTAGCATCAATTAAAATTTAGTAAACTGCTGTCTAACTTGTAACTTTAAATCTTAAAAATAATTTAGTAAAAATTTCTTTTATTTTTTAAATTTTGAATTCAAACATAACAGTCAGTCGGTCGCTCGGCTCGTGGATAGCAGTCGTGGCCGTTTACTAAACCAGTTGCGACACCAATTTCACGTCCGGTGTATGGCGTACCACGCACGCTGATCTTCCAAAGTAACCGTTAAAACGCGACCGACCACATGCGAACGTTAGATAGCCGCCTCGATCACGTATTATAATATCCCATTTAAGGCGGGAACGAATAGATGGTTTCAAATCGCTCATTCACTTTTCTCTCTCTTCCATGCGATTCTCGCTTTACCAGACTCCAATTCGCACACTCTCTCTCCTATCTGCTCATCCCAATTATCCAAAGCCGTCAATGGCGTCATCCGGGTCGAATTCCCTTGTATGGTTCAGAAAGGGTCTTCGGATCCACGATAACCCGGCGCTGGAATACGCTACAAAGGACTGTGACTACCTTTACCCAGTTTTCGTGATAGATCCGCGATATATGGGCCCCGACCCAAATGCTTTCTCTCCGGGTTCGTCTCGTGCCGGGTTGAATCGTATTCGCTTCTTGCTCGAAAGTCTTGCTGATCTCGATTCCAGTCTCAGAAGTCTTGGTTCGCGCTTGTTGGTGCTCAAAGGGGATCCTGCCGAGGTTTTAATTCGTTGCCTCAGGGAGGTAATTAAGTCTCTATGGGTTTCGTTACCATAATTATCAATAGTTTTAATTTAAACAACCTTGAACTAATTTTGGTGTTTGTTGCCTTCCCAAATTATTCAGTATACATGGAGTTGACAATACTTTCGTTTATTATATGCCGAGTAGTTAGATTATTACATATCTAAATGATTATTGTTACATATTTAGACTACATCATATGTTCCCCTATATATTTTGTTTTGAGTGTAGTATTATATCCAAAAGTTATGAGAGTTAAATTCATATCTTTTTTCCTTTCCCCGTTTTCCCCTTGTGCTTCAAAGATTTAAAATATAGACCCAGATGTGTTTTTGTGTTTTTTCATCATATAACTATGTGCAAGAGACCGTTATCAGAATGGCCAAGTTCCATTTTTAAAATCTGCTGACATATGTCGCGTATTAACTTTCTTGATGCCTATGGACAAGTTGTTTATGCAAAATATAGTCTCTATCAGACGACAGGTCCATGCAGAATGCTTGTTAAAGATTTAAAGTGCAAGTAAAATGTGGTATTCCAAGGAAATTGTTCAAAGTTTCCGTAGTGATAACTTTGTACTTGATTTTTATGCTTCTCATTTTCTGAATCAATTTCTTGCAGTGGAACATAAAAAAACTATGCTTTGAGTATGACACAGAGCCTTACTATCAAGCTTTAGATATTAAAGTTAAGGTAGAACTCCTTTCTTCAATGCCACAAGCACTAATGTTCTAACTTTGTCCCTCAACAAGTTTCGCTTCTCCAAAAGCACAATATACCCATATAATGTGCTACCACTTAGACATCAAGTTACAGAGTATTATTGTTTGTTTCCGCAGAATTATGCTTCTCTAGTTGGTATAGATGTTTTCTCACCAGTGAGCCACACACTCTTCAATCCTGCAGAAATCATACAAAAGGTTAGTGTAACACTGTAACCTTTATATTTTCCATTTATGTTACAGATTTAAGTCTTTTAATGCTCATAATTTATTAGATGGACTTTTGAGTTGTAAGATGTTTTTTTTTTTGTTTTTTTTTTGTCAAGGTGAAACATCAATTGAATTTATGACACTGACTATTTTCTTTCTTTCTTTTTATTTTTTAATGTGTCTCAAAAGAATGGTGGAAAGCCACCTTTGAGCTATCAAGCATTTGTAAAGCTTTCCGGGAAGCCCCAATGGGCATCACTCCCCCTCACAATGACATTTTCTCAGCTTCGGCACGTTGGACCCATTGAAAAGTTGGATATTTCAGAAGTTCCATCAATCGAAGAATTGGGCTATGAGCATAATGAGGTAGGTTCAAATTTCATATTTAAAGGATGTTTCTTTCTTAGATTATTGATGAGAAGAACTTGCATACAGGAAGAGTTTACACCTTTTAGAGGAGGTGAATCAGAAGCATTGAAGAGGTTGGATGAAGCAATAAAAAACAAGGTATCATATGTCCAGACTGCAATTAACTGAAATTAGATACAGGAAAAGTGTTGAAACGTTTTTATCAGATGTATAAATACATCATGAGAAAATATGTCTAAACGTCCATGACTTCTGTGACTAAATTTTTTCTCTTTTTCTTTGGAGTGCAGCTTTATTTGAGAAGTTCAATGGGCATTAGAGTTGCACCCGTTGAATTAAGTGCCTGTGAACTTTAATAAATTGAATTAGGACAAAAGGTTGATATTGATACTTAGCCTGTCTTAGACACGTTAACCTAACAGATATGTTCTCATAGGTGTACAACTGGTTGTTTCAAACATCGATAACTGGAATGCCTTTATTCTTTTCATTGCTTATTTGTAATCACAATAAACTAAGGCTTCATTTTATGCCTTGTTACTGAGTAACTATGTTAAGGTCTCGCTGTCTGATGTGGAAACTTTAATGTCTCTTATATTTTGGTTGAAATATTTACATCATAAGCCTTTCATCGCTTCATCATTAACTCAATGTTATTACTGAAGATTAAAGTCTGCACTTTGGCATGCACGTTTTCCTGCAGTTGGTATGCACAATTGTTATGGGTAGTTATTATACATTCACACATTTGGAATCACAACCAATTAAGTCCTATTTCATCCAAAAACTAAAATATCACCTGGTTGACCTTTTTCCTTCCTTGATTGCTCGCTCAGATGATGGTTCTAATGTCCTAGCATGAAAAGGGGTACACTGAGAGAGAGAACGGTAGAGGATGCAAATTAAAGAAGCAAAAGATGTATTAATTTAGTGATGGACTAATGGTCACAAGAATGAACAAAGGTCTTCATGGTTTTATGATGCATTTCTACTCTAATCCGTCATCGTTTGTATTGTTGTATAGTTGATTCATATTTGAACCCATGAACTTTGTATTGATTGACAGCCTTACCAAATGTTATTGCACCAAGCTGCCAAGAAAGTGCGACAAATATCTCGTATTAAATGTTAAAGATATTGGTGTGATTATCATGAATGCTTTCAGAAACCTTGCTGTTCATGATTATAAAGATTTTGCACATGGGTTGATGTATGTATGTTTCTGGCGACTTGTTACATAAACTTTTGCACTCTGTAATCTCTCCAGAAACCTTGTAACTAATTTAGTAGTTTAATTTTGTGGGAAACACGTGTTGGTAACCAATTGATCTTTCTTTTTCTGCAAGTCACAGTTCTTTAGCCAAATATTCTTCTTCCATGTATTTGTGTTGGTAACAATATTTGACCTGTTTGTTGCAGGAGTGGGTGGCAAACTTTGAGAAACCAAAAGGTGATCCATCTGCCTTTTGTAAACCTGCGACAACTACTTTATCTCCCTATTTGAAAGTAAGTGAGATACAAGTCGGACACTCATACTTTTGCCCTTCAAGAATTCGTATCCATTTTCACCTTGAAGTTTGGTTGCCTCTCCTCCAGGCATTTTTACCAATGTATCCAGGATGTTCATAAAAATGTCAAAAAGTACACCTTGCCTCCCTTTTCTCTTCTTGGTCAGGTTGGTCTACACACTAATACACTCAGCACAAACTACAATCACATGATATAATTGACAAGTCATCAATCATCTGTTTATTTGTGCAGTTGCTATGGCGAGATTTTTTCTACACCGTTGCTTTTGGCACTCCCAATTTTGATCAGATGAGAGACAATAGAATCTGCAAGCAGGTAAAGACACCATTGCTTATTTTCTCCTTGCTTTGAGCAATCTATTTTATCATATAACCATTTTGTCTTACAACTTGAAAGCTAAAAACTGCAAGTTCTCATTTTGGAGAGATACCATATGATATTTGAATAAAATAGCCAAATATCAAATAAAAATCCTTATTCTTCCATTAAATAATACTCCGTACCTTGTATACATTAATGTAGAGATGCATAGATTAAATCCCTTTACATATGGAGAGGATATTATCCTGCTGAGGACATCTACCTTAATATCAGAGTTATTGAAAAAATATATATATATTCTGTGTACATGATTCCATAGGATGCAGGGCTATTTTACATTTAAGGTCAGGATCTATGAGTCTGTGTGCAACTACTTTTTTATTGTCATAATTGTAAGATCATTTTTTACTTTTGACTTTCAAGTCATTTTAAGTTGCGACTTCCAAGTAAAGTTTTTACATTTGATAAAACTTGCTTCTCCAGAAATGACATAGAACTCATTTTGAGAAGTAACATAGCCTTCTCAAATAGAAGGGAAAAAAAATCAGTGACAATGTCAGGACTAGTGGCTGTTAATAATTTAATATTGCTGGGGCAATATGGGAATTACTGGTTACAGGGCCATGTGATGACATGTGCCACCTGTTAAAAGTTAGTTACACTTGGGTATAGGATAGCACGATGGTGTAGGATAAGAATCATTATATAAACCATGATGTATTGTGCTGAGAATTATGATGATTATTATGAATGAAATATATAACTCTCTCTCCAAGTTATCTCACTCTCACTGATAGCTCTCTCTCGACCTCTTATTGCTCTGTTCTATCTCTATTCTCCCTCAAATTCTTCTCTAAATTCTATTCTCTGTGATTTCTGGACTGAGTCAGGCTATCCCAAGCCTGACAGACAATCATGTAGACAGTAATAAAAATGACTTAGAAGTCAGAAAAATTAAAAAGAAAAAAATAAAGAAATTCCTGTATATGCCCTATATCCCCCTCACCCACCTTATTAACAGTAAGAATTATGTTAATATTATGAAAAGAACTTTAACTTATCTGGATGGTGTTCTTGATAATTTTTCCTATTAGACTATTTTCCTTTAAATGAACTGCTTTAAATTTTGATTCCTTCAATGACCTTGTTCTGTGATTAACTGATGAACCTATGAGAGGGAAAAAGATAGTATTGTTCTCTCCATATTCCTTTACCTCACATCATAATCAAATGCTTAACAAGATTTACGGGGAAAAATAAAATAAAAATCTTTACATGTCCCTCAGTACATGCAATGTCCAGCCATCTAATTTTTTTCCATGTGTGTGTGTGTGGGTTGGAAAGGGGGAGTTCTCCATGCACTAGATGGATCCCCTTGAAATCGAAGACGAGGAGGCTTAGGATTTCACTGGTAGAGAAAATTAGGGTTTAAGAGAAAAAGAACTATAAACTGCTCTAAAAGTGGAATTGAGCAAGTCTGGTGAATTTTAATTGATCTTGGTCTTTGATAATTGGTTGACCGCTTCTTGTTTATGTAGGTACCTTGGAATGATAATGATGAATTACTAGCAGTTTGGAGAGATGCCAGGACAGGATATCCATGGATTGATGCAATCATGGTCCAGGTTAGTAAATTATATTATGATATACGTGTTGTGATATTGGATTCTCCATGTTAATTTTACACACTGGTAGCTATGTCTGAGCATTGTGTCCCGAAGTTTGTTTTATGGTATTGTAGCTTCGGAAGTGGGGTTGGATGCACCATCTTGCACGTCATTCTGTGGCATGCTTCCTAACCCGAGGAGACCTGGTAAAGAAACAACTCTCAATTGAAACTATTTTGATTTTCCTAGTCCTGTATCTTACCAGTGATTTTTATGTTGTAGTTTGTGCATTGGGAGAAAGGGCGTGATGTCTTTGAGAGGCTTCTTATCGATTCGGATTGGGCAATCAATAATGGAAACTGGTTATGGCTATCTTGCTCATCATTCTTTTATCAGGTGTGTTGCAGATCGCTATCATTCTCATATTCATGATTATGTGGTCTAAGCATCTGTCTTGCTCACCTCCCTCGAGACGAGGAGCACGTAACCAGAAGATATGCTGGTGAATAAATTCTAGTAAATTGGGTGTAAGAATGTGTGTGTGTGTTTGTTCATTAATTCATTTTATATATATTTACCTAAATATCTGTTATCAGAAAAACCTTCCTCGATGAATTGATTGATCTAAATCAGATACCCGGAGCCCTTGATTTTCTAAATATATTGATGATATAAATACTTGGTGTCGGTGCATACTTGTGATTAGAGCCTTACTATATTTTTGTACCTGTACTTATAAGAAGGAATAGTGTAATGCATGAACTGGGTTATCCATGGACTGTTTTATGTTACGGAGTATCTATTTATTTATTCATAAGTTCATGAATAATCAATTGAAGTACTAATTACTCATTAATTGTTCTCTTGATCAGTATAATCGGATTTATTCTCCAATATCATTTGGAAAGAAGTATGATCCTAATGGTGACTTCATTAGGCATTTTCTCCCTGTACTAAAAGGTTTGTCATTTTTGTTTTGTTCATATTGGCTTTATTCTGTATTAAATAGTAATTTCACCAAATTCTGCCAGATATGCCCAGGGAGTATATTTATGAGCCTTGGACTGCTCCTCTCAGCATCCAAGCTAGAGCAAATTGCATAGTTGGGAAAGACTATCCAAAACCTGGTCTGTCCTTGTGCTTACCTGGTCAGTCTGTTCATTTATCTAATTTATGTGCTTATTGGAGTATGTCCAGGAGGCTGTTAGGCTAATTTGCTTCATTAGTTCGTTTGACTGGTTGTACATTAATGCGTTCACAGTGAGCTGATACCTATTCATTACCCTTTTTGAGTGTGTGTGTGAGAGCGCGTGCGTTCTTTAATCTCCAGTTTTGACCTAATTGCATTTAGACTTCACAATTAACATTACACTATTTTGGCTAAGAAATTGGAAAAATGGTAATGCTGAAGTGTAGTATATGGAATTTAAGTTCTCTCAGTTCCATTTGAAAATCTTGGTACTCACCCAATGGTATCTGTTGATAGTGGTTTCCCATGATTCTGCTAGTAAGGCATGCAAGGGGAAGATGGCTGAAACATATGAGCTGAACAAAATGCTAAACGGCGTAGTGAGCAATGAGGAGTTGCAGATGTTGAAGAGAAAGCTCGAGGAAGATGAGAGTCAAGGGCCCAAATCTAGTAAACAAAAACAAAGGCTCCTCTGATTTGCTGTTTCACGTCTCAGTTGCTTGCTGTGTTAAACCAGGATGTGAGTTGGAGGATTGACTTACAAACAATTTAAGTTAAATTAATTGGAAGATGCTTTTAATTTAATTGATTAGATTTAATTTCATAGAGTGAATTCTAATGCTTTTAATTTGATTTGATTTTATTAGGGCTTTAAGTCATGTTCAATATTAAACGAGGCACCATGACTACTTGTTATATGCTTTAGCTCATGTAGCTTTTGCAATCGGTCTTTACTCTTATTTTTTATTTCAATATTTTCTGCACACTTTTCATATTCTTATGAGTTATTTTTAATCAACGATGTTATTATTGATACAAATACACAATATTATCACTTTGTTTGTTCGGGTCTACAAAGTCTATTAAATTGCCAATAAAAGTGTACCCTCTCCCCCAAACCACACCATATTAACCTTATGATAAACTGTGAACTTCATTGCATCTTGAAGAATAAGAGTTGATTTATCTTTTTATTTTCTTTTGTGTGGGTGGGGGGATGAGAGGGTTGGGAAGTGGGAAGTGGGAAGTGATTTCGGTCGGTTTATTCAAACAGCACGGACTGACTATACGAGAAAAATATATGGTTATATAAAGTTTAATCTTTTTTTTTTTTGGCATCTTTTATAAAAGTTAACTTTCATTGGACTTGTATATTCAAATGATATTTAGATTCAACAAGTTTAATGATATTATGTCATGTATTAAACATAGTTTTTTTTTCCAAAATTAAAAATATATTTGACCACGTACTTTTTAATAATGAGACACTAATTTTTTTAATTTTGATTTAATATATTTAGTTTTAATAATTAAAGTTAATGCCATAGATTACTTGAAAGTTATTGCCATAACAAAATTTGTAGTTTTGAGTTTTTGATATCTTAATATGAATACATAATAGTAACTGAATTTAAATATTCACAAATACACAATTACCAAATTAAAATGTCTCTCAGACCTTAAAATATATCATTATATAACAAAAATTTGAACTCGTGTGAGTCATCACGAGCGTAGTCAAAACACACACACTAGTGGACCGTTGCGGGCACAAAATCATCTCCAGCCCAGCAATGCCACTCTAGTTGCGAGCCTCTTCATTGGAACTTTCTCATTTCCCTGCTCAACAGACAGACTCACACACACAGATAGCTCCGAGTGTGTGCGCGACCGAGGATTTGATCTCACAACGACACAGAGGGGAGATCGATCGAGAACACAAACCCTAGAATCTCACAACGATGTGGAGGAAACTCTCTAGGCCTCTCCGAACTCTCGCCGCCGCTCCCCGATCTGCTCCAAGACCTAACAGATGCATCGGCGGCGCCATCATCCCTTCTTCTCCGTCGCCGTTCCGGCCTGCCCTCTCTACCTTTTCTCGACACTTCGCTACATCTGGTACTCCTCTCAGACAGACACATCTCTAGTATCTGATTATGTTAGCTTATGTTTGTTTTCATGGATGTTTGAAATTAGTCGAATGATTTGTGACAGATGATGGTGTTACTAAGAAAAAAGTTGAAGATGTAATGCCAATTGCTACTGGTCACGAGCGTGAAGAGCTTGCAGCACAACTTGAAGTGAGATTTTATATAAATCTATTATCTCTCCTTTTCGTTTACAGAAACGGTTTATTTCCTTAACTAAATATATTTCCCTGTGTTTAGGGACGGGACATTCTGGATATAAACTTCCCTGAAGGTCCTTTTGGTACAAAGGTTAGTGTCTAATTACATATGCATAAACCTGTTTGTGATTGTCCTTCGGTTGAATTTTATTATTGATGTCCGATTGCTGCTTAAATGATGAAATTAAAATACTAGTTTGTTATTTCTTATGTGATCTAAAATTTTCAGCGTCATTATGATAAGGGAATCTGGCGTTCGTATTTTGTTAAGATATTTTTTGTGTTTCCACCTCTGGTTTTTACAATGTGCTTTTTCATTCTTTTGTGAGTTACAAATTTCCTTTTAGATGTCATAGACATCATTCAAGGTTCTAGTATGTATTATGCATGTAAATAAGTTTTATAGGTCTTACCATTGAGGATGAGTTTCTTGCATCATCACATTTCTCATGTTTTAAGTGTACATTGTCCTAAATCTATATTTTTGTTTGTTGTTCCGCCAAGGAAGCAACTACTTTTACTTTCCTTGAGGGCCTGTTTGGATTCATAGAATCCGTGCCATGGATTTGGTATTGAAGGGTTAAATATGAAATCCATTGTTTGGACAGCTAAAGTAATTCTGAATGGAGCTTAATTTAGAATTCCAAATTAGTTAATACCATAAATTGAATACCACTTCAGAAGATAAGATTTCTAAAACAAAATCTTTATGGAGTTTATGTCGGCATCTTCAAACACATTAAAACCAAGACATATTTTCGCTAGATTTTGTGCTCCTACACCATAAAACACACCACCGCGGTGGTCGCTGCAACCGCTGTTGCTACCACGACCGTCATTACCACGGCTGTCGCCACCACCATCCATCCTCCTACATAACGGTATCTCTTCACAACATTAACATAAATCGATCAAATCAAAGCAGATTGGAACTAGCGTGCCTCCTCGCCGGTGGGTTTGAATTCATCTTGGTTAGAGCTGGATCAATTTGTTGGTGTTGGTTTGATACTTTCATCTTGGAACCTGTTTAGTGTACGGGCTTGTATTTGATATTTTCTTGCTTATTGCGTTGACTGATTTGGTAATTTTGACCAACAAGTTTTGTTTTATGGAATGAGTATATGACATGTGACTGATGTATACATATTTCATTAATTTATGCATAATTTGTTGAGCTCATCAAGATGCATATATTCAGATCTTGAAATTACATGTAATAAATTTGGTCTATTATTGATTATAATAATCATATTTATTACTTTATCAATTTTACAAATGAGTAAATTTTGATTGAATTCAATTCAAAAAATGATAATCTATCTCATTCAAACAATAGATGTGGTATTCAAATGAAATACAATAAAAAATTAATTTGATATCCAAACAATAGTATTGTATTGATTTAGGATTATAATTCAATGAATTATAATACTATTGTTTTAGAATTCCAATTAAACTCCAAAACAAAGTAGCCAAACACACCCTGAATTGAAACTCTCTAGTGATATTGCTACTTTGTTTCTTAAATGCAACTATATGTTACTCTTAGATTATTTGCCTTCTGGTCCATAGCCTCAAAGCAGACTGTTTTACTGTGATTTCATTATTTTACTAATTGCCTTATGCAGTGAAACTTGTTAAGCGAGTGAAGTCTCGAGGAATTTAGTTTCTGTAAGATTTTATACTCAAATGAATAGTTATTCCAATTATACAAACATGTAATAATCTTCCAAGGTGTAATGCTGTAGGGTCACTTGAATGCTACTTCTCCCAGTTAAGGTCCATGGCCACGTGAATTAAGCTCATCATAGGTTGTATATAAAACTCTTCTGCAGATATAAAGTTCTTGTCTACTTTGTTATCTTGTGAACCACTTCTTCGTCTTGCAAAGTTTTACTTTGATGTTATAATGGGTCCTTCACACAGGTACACATGAGCATTATTGCTGCTTTGCTGCTTCCATATTTCCATATACTATCTCCAAATTTAAGAGAGATTTAGATTCTAGTTTGTTTCTCTTAAGAAGTCTAAGATGCATGAGTATATATAATACATAAATATCTCCTTGTGGGATATGACATCCAAATATGTTAGAAAATGGACGAGTCCCTGTTTCCTCTTTGCTGGAATTCAAGTTCTACCTCCTCTTGATCCTTCTTTTCCTTTGCATATTCAAGTTATTACAAGCTCAAACATTGTTTTTAAATAAATTCGTTTTATTTTAAACCATAACATTTAGAAACAATTGTGCAGGTTTTTTCCGCCAAGCCTATCACACTTGTTCATATTTAATCAAATACCTTCAACAGAAGGTCTTCCTTTACTAGGCATAGTCTTCCTTTTCTAGGCTAAATGGGTCCTGACATACATTTTGGGGATTTGAACAAAAAGTGCAACCCTGTCAAAGATGTCTCGTCAGAGACACTCTTCCTCATGTTTCATTCTTCATATATTATGTACAGGGCCATATATTCTAAATAAACTATTATGAACTGAATCGCCAAAGTCTTCCTGCTTCTCCATTGTTCCAATAGAACTGAAAGACGAGGAAAGAAAAAAATCAAAAGTCAGTGGACCTGAATTGAATCATGAGTATGAAGCCTGATTCTGATATTTAGAGATTTAAGATAGGTGAAATTGACATTATTTCATTGGAACACACAAGAATTCAACATCCGATTAAATCTTATTTTTCCTGGTGATTCGTAATCCACCGCTATAATCCCTTCCTCACTGAGAGAGGTCCATTCTGAGTCACACAGGCGATCTCCTTTTCTGTATGACTTTCCTTATTATGGTGATGCAATGCAAAAGGTCTGAGATCAAATTTTTTCTGACAACGAAGAGAGCTTTTCTCTTACGTTATGTGGAATTTTTGGAAACTTTATACTTAATAGTCAGTAATCCAAGAAGATGAGGCAAGTATTTGATGGTCCCTACAGTCGATATATCCTTGAAAGCTCCTAGGAGAAGCCTTCTGAAACAGATGGGACAGTTTTTGATGAGGTGAGAGTTGCTCCCTGGAGAAGCCTTCTGAAACAGATAGGAGGTGTTGTCGAGGCATATATGTGGCCACCTTACTTTTCTCAACCCATTCGATCACAGAAGCAGATGGAGACAAAATGCGCTCCCTGTGCTCACATTTTTTGGCTTTCAGCCTGGGACACTTATTGGTCAAGAGATGGCAAAAGGGCTTCTCACTATTCAAACAAATCCTCCTACATCAATATAAATAAATGTGGATTATCAAGAGATGCGAGGAAAACACATTGAACTAGTTTATTAATTTTTTTTTGCAAAAATGGTCAATATGGAGTGTATAAAGCCTGATCCCTTGATAAGCAGATTTTGTGCATGTGCCACTTCCACCTCTTCAATTAAAGGACTCACGTTGTCTCTGAGAGTGATTTATGTGTTTGTGCTCAGCCTCTAATGTTCTTTTACTTGCAGGAAGCCCCTGCTGTTGTCAAATCCTACTATGACAAAAGAATTGTAGGCTGCCCAGGAGGTGAAGGAGGTAATTTTCTATATATCTTCTTGTTTTCCATGCTGCAAAAATAATGGATCTGTTGTCGGCCCTTTATATTCACCTTTACTGCATATTAACTTCCAATTTTTTTGTTTTCTTATTCCAAATAGAGGATGAACATGATGTTGTTTGGTTCTGGCTGGAGAAAGGCAAGCCACACGAATGCCCAGTATGTTCACAGTACTTTGTGGTAAGTGTGTTCTATACCCTGTGATTATTAGAGCATGATTTGGACTTGTGATAACTATGCCTATGCTCCAAAGATTTTGTATATTTTGATATGCTGCATGATATTAGAATCTATTGTATATTTACTCAAGGAAAGACTTGAATATAGAATCTTAAATAGAATAACAATATGTTTGGAACATAAAAATTGTCTTTAAAATATGTCATGTTTTATGTATATCTTTAGTTTTTAGAATGGAGGAAAGCAAATGAGTAGTCATAATAATCCCACATCGGTGCATGGGATGCAAATAAGTAGTCATAATAATCCCATGCATCTGTTGATATGCACTTATGTTTTAGTCTCGCACCCATTATTTAAAAAACTTTTTATGTTTACATATGCAGTTGGAAGTTGTTGGCCCAGGAGGACCTCCAGATGGCCATGGCGATGATCACCACTAATTGATCTTCCATTTTTCTGCCGGAATAAAATCTGGTGATATGAGACACTGTCTAGTATATTACGCAGCTTCAGGATTCAAAAGCTCTGTGTTGTGTTTGCTTTTTGATACACATTGTTTCTCATGGTTGTTACTTGGCAACTTTGAGATAGACTACTTTTCTTTCTTTCAAATACGGTCACAAACAAGGCTAGTCATCTATTGCAATTATGGATATGCTGTTGTTGCTGGATGCATCATGAATAATTGATGGCGCCACTTCCAGTGGGGATTGTTCATTTCATTTCTTGGTATTTGGGGAACAAGGAAATAACCTTCGCTATTGGCCAATCTTGTTAAATTTTATTTGCAAAATAGTGGAAGTCCTGTTTAGCGTCCATTGCCAATGAAGTTCTGACATACTGGAAAGTTTCAGAGAAAACATGCGATGCTGTGTAAACCATGTGAAAATATCAGAGGATTGTTGCGATTAATATGTCCAATGTTAAATCTCAGTTCAGGACAATAAAATTAATTAAAATAAACTATCCTATTATTATGTTCACCGTATGTTGAACAAAGCATCTCATCACTACTTGAAAGAATGATAAATGGCTTCTTATATTTTTTGTATAAGTTTATGTATTTTTAAAATTAATTTCTTTTAGACGGAAAATAGTATAAGACAGATGCCTACGATTGGTGTCTCATCTTGGGTCTTATTTTAGGATTGTCACATTATTTTAGATTCTTTGATAAAAAAGATTAATAAGGGTTTAGGATTTTTCGATAGAAAAACTTAAAAGATTTACTTATCAATTATAGGAAATAATGGGATATACGATTAAAAAGATCTACAATAGAAGCGGATGTAGAATGTAGGATGGAACAGTTTTGTGATCATATTACGTCACTTTTATTTTAAGTTAAAAATTTAAGGTGTCGTGTTTCATTTGTGTTATACAAAGAAATTTATTTATTTTGTTATAGTCAAAAATTTAAGGTGACAGTGTTTCATTTTTGCGTGTGAATAATTTTAGGGCAGATCCTTTTTTTGCTTTACCGTGCATACAAATTATTTTCATACAATATTTTTCACTTCCCGTAAGCCGATTTACACTATTTATTACATAAAAAAAAATTATAAAGCACACTTTGGCATTTTATATCACTAGAAATACTGCTCATTCTAAAATAAATAGGGAATAATATTTTTCTTAGTTTAAGGGGTCGTGTGGTTGTTTTCAATTCTCATAAATCTTGAGCCCAGCTGTAAGCAAGCAGCAAGTGTAACAAAGCATGCAATATATGGGGGTTTTGGGTACGGTGAATCAGTGATGAAGAGAATCAAACAAGAACTGATTCGGAAGTTGGCGTAGCAATCGTGCACTAATAGTGACAAAATGGCTGCAGCAATATCAGTGGTGGGAATCCGGGACAATAATATTCTCTTTGTTTTCAAATTAAATATTTATTTACAAAAAAATATCTTCAACGATTTTTTTTATATAAAAATCTTGGAAGCAAATTTTACTAATCTAAAATTAAAGCAGATTTGCTATCCATTTCTAATATTTGTCTTTGTAATATATATTTCTATTTGTCCAAATTAAATTTTCACCGTATGATGTACTCCGTATATTCTATTCTCCCTAATTTTCAAGCAACTCATATTTCAACCATTTACTCGTCATAATAAACAAATTTAAGTGACAGATATAAGGGGGAAAAGGAGTATATATATACAAATATAGATATAGAAAGGTGCTTTTTTGGGATATGAAGTAATAATCAAGAAAAGGGTTTTGGTAAGACACGTGCACTAATGCATGAGGGAAGAGTTTGTACATAGCAGAACCGTTTTTTATTCTTTAATTACGAAATCATCATCCCACCCTTCACTCCTCAAGTTTCCTCCTAGTGAGAATTCATGAGTCTAATCAATCAATTTTAATTTTTACCTTTTTTTAAAGAATAAAGGAATAAAAAGAAAGTGAGAAATCTCCTTTCGATTTTAGGTATGATACCGACTGAACCAAAAACCGAAGTTTTTGGTAGGATTAACTTTTTTTGCATTCGAAAGATGTGGAGGGCAAGGGCCCCATCAACGTATTTATGGGGTTATTATACATCCATCATTTCATAAGTTTCTTTTATATTGCTAACTTATTTATCGGTCCGCACACAGTAAAAATATATTTTATTAATATAATTTTTTTAAAAATATAATATATTTTTAGATATTATATACGTATTTTAGAGTATTTTTTTCTTAAGTTATAGATAATATATTTTAAAATTGTATTTTTTATTTTTATTTTTGGTGCATGTGATGGTTTTTTTTACTATTAAGTTAATAAATTTTTTGTTGGTTTTATGATTTTAAAAGCTTTTTTTTATTGTTATATGATTTTAAATTATTAAATTATTTTAGGGCTCAATTTTACAATATTTTTTTTTACACGTCATATGTACATACATTTCGTGTCTTTCTCATTTATTATATAGGTATTAATGTGGATGTGATAATAACAATTTCACTTATTTTAATTTTTATTTAAATCGATTTGTAACGATAGTTTGACCCTTTTTATTATATAGTCTCTAATTCCTCTGCTTCAAGGAAGAGTTATCTCTGTACATTTTTTTTAATAATTATTAACTTTAATGTACAAACTATTGATAAAATGAAAACAAAATTATTGTGACATTGAACCTTACACCATACCCGTATTCCTTCGAAAGTTGGAATACTTGAGGTCCAAGTTCATTAGTTTTTAAATTTTTGTTTTATATATGTCAAAATTGGCATTGATAATCAAATCAATCTCAAAAAATCAAAATGATCTTATGTTATTAAATCTAAATTTTATGTATTCTCTTGGTTTCAAAATTAAACTTAGGTACATTTGATTTTTATATTTGGTCTTTTTATGAAGTCCCAATTCAATTTCAATGTAAATATATTTACTTTTAACTATCATAATACAGTTGATATTATCAACTATTAAAAGGAGTATTCCTAAATAAATTTGAATTATTAAAGTTTTTACAAGTTCGTGTCATGAAATTAAAATGTATCGATGGAAAAAAAAAAGAAGGAAAGAGTAAGAGAAGGTCATTAACAGAGGGAGTACTATATATATTTTGTAGTTTACTTATGACCTGTGAGCAAGTTCTAATACGAATCATTGACAATTGGAAAACATATAGAAGTAATTTAATCCCCGAAAATAAGCTAGTGCCGGCAGCATATCATGTCTAAAAGCCACAAAATTGGTATCAAATGTTCAATAATGAAGATGGGATTCTTCTCTCATTGTAGGGGTTGACAAACAAAAAAGTTTTTTTGTTTTATGTTAATTGTCTAGTGTAATTACTTCCCCAACTGGAGGGAAAAAAGGAACAAAACACTAAAGTTGATAAAATAAAACAAATTGAGAGGCTACTAGTTTTAAAGTCAACTTGTTCAATATTAGAGTTTATTTCTTGATTATGAAAGTAGTGCCCTTTAATACCAGTTGCAATCCAGATCAGGTTTTCTATTAGGCTCTGACCAATGCTTAGCTAACCATTTTCATTGTTGTGGGATTCTTGATTTTTCTTTCTTTCTTTTTTTTTGGGGGGGGGGGGGGGGGTGTCGTTGTCAATACTAGAATCATGTTCCCAACTATAACTGATGGATGTTTATTAATCTACATCCATCTTTTGATAATTTATATCAGCTAAACGTTGGTGTCATGAGAGAATAAAACAAAAAATATATATATGTTGATGTGGTGATGATGGTAGATGTCGGACATTGAATACATATCAAAAATATGTAAGTCGCCTAATTCTAATATGCACTTTTAATTGCTCACAATTGGATCCCAACGTATTCAAATCTTGCTCATGATTAACAAAAGATTTTATCTTTTTTTTTTAAATGGGGTTTATATAACAAGATAAAAATTAATGGCCATTAGACTCTTTTTCGTTTTTTCGAGATACAAATAGGCTTTTGCAATATTTCTTGAGTTATGTTGGTTTGCAACATTTGAATGATAAATATATATTGCCAGTAACTTGTAACCATTTAAATTTAACTCCTTTTTAGACACTCTGGCTTACATAGGGGTGTTATCTATTTTTTTTTTTTAATTGACAAAATTTTACTTACTACTAACCTAATTCTCACTCATTCTATGTGTTTTTACACTAAGCTAACCTACAGTCTCAAGTATTTATTATCTATTCATCTTCCTCGTCACTCTTTTCATTTGTTCCCGATTTAAATTATGAATGTAAGATAAAAGCTCTATTTTTATTGAATCTTCCTACAGAAATATCAAAAATAGATTATGGCAAGTTTTCTTATTCAAAAAATGAGATTTTATGGGATTCCATGGTGGAAAAGCTAGTTAAAGCCCTATATTTTTTCAAAAGAAATAATAGTAATAGAGAATTGGAAAAACAAAGGAAGAAAAAAAGGTCTAATTTATTGGGACAGATGGGTCACATGATAGCTTGCATTGAGATTTGAAAGGTCCAGTTTTGGATTTACTTCTGCTTGTGGTCTCATGAGTAATGAGTATATACAAACAAAACTTATAATGAACTTGAGACTTGAGCAACTAAAAGAATAAGTGGCAAGCAAGAGAGAGAAACAGAGGAAGAAAGTTAATATACTTTTTTACTTATGTCTCCTATTCCGCCCAAGAATTCCAGGTTGGTGAAACCCCCCCTATATTTATCTAGTACCTACATTATTTTTAAATAAAAATTCCTTGCGGAAAAGCAGACATCCCCAAGTTTTCCTAGTCCCATCAAGTTCTTGATTATTATTCCCATTATTGGCAGATTTATGCGGTGTCTCAATGATGATAAGTTGGACATTTGAACTTCACTTTCAAGATAATGGGTATCTATCAATCAGCAGAAAATTTCGAATTTAGAAAAAGAATAATTAAAAGAAAGATATTTTCTTACTTACTCCCTTTCTTTTATAGTTTTACCAGATTTTAGTGTTCCTACTCCTTGGTAATATTCTGGAGAGGTAGTTGGGTTTGCTTTATTTGTAGACACGGTATAGATTCTCCTCTATGTTGTAAATTTTCAGCCCTTGAAGCTTGGTGGCTCTTAGGAATGGCTGAATGTGCTCTAAGTGTGTTATTCTGCTTTGATTCTTTCTGCTAATGAAAAAGATTTTCTACTTTTTGTCCTCCTCTTTAACCCTCCTTTTCATGGATTCTTTGCTCCCCTTTTGAAACTCTAGGCGGTTACAGAAAAAGAAAGTGCAGCTGTTTCACACACATATCTAGCTAGTGTTAAATAATAAGCATGTTTTATTCCAATTTTTAGCAACCCATTTGTTATAAATAGCCATTACCAGTATAAGTTTCTTCATTGCAGTACCAAGTCTCATTCATTACAGTAGCTGCTCTTAATATTCCTGCAGTTCTCCCACCCTGCCAGTATGAGTTGCACAAATTCCTCTTTGGGTTCGGGTTAGTTACATTTCTTCTTCTTCTTCTTCTTCCTTTTCTTCTTTAAAAATGTTTTGTAGCATTTTTTAAGGTGTCATGTTGTCACCCTTCTCTGCACAAGTTGTCATTCTGTATTGATAACCAAAATTCTTTATATGGTTGCACATGATAGCTGTATTAATTAGTATTTCTTTCTTCAAATTTGTATGTTGTTGGATTAATGATTTTCAGGTAGCAGAACGGCTAGAAGGTCATTTGAATTTGGAAGGACATATGTGGTGAGGCCCAAAGGGAAACATCAAGCTACAATAGTTTGGCTGCATGGTCTTGGTGATAATGGCTCAAGGTATAATTGTCTTTTATTGTGCATATATGTATACATAGACATTGTAGTTGTTACTCTAATAGTTTCTTCAATCTCCCCATTTTGATTTGAGTTACTGGTTAGGAACTCCTACTGTCCTGCTCCATGCTGTTTATCTTAAAACTCTGATATAACTACAGGCAGACCACTATGTAATTTCTGGATCAATGTGAAAGTGAGAGTATTCTAAGTTCATCAACAATGTTGGTCTTAATTGTGACAAAATCTTGGAGTTCAAATATCAACCTTAGTCATCTATTATACAACTAAGGTGGCTGGCAATAATTTGCACTGTTAACTGGCATAACCTCTAGACTGTAGTTCGGGGACCAAGACCAACTACTAGTGGACTTTTGGACTTCACTGATCATTTTTGACTTGATGACAACAATTGCTGGAACTTTTCTCTTCTCCTTCTATGCTAGGTATATACCTTTCACTCAAAGAATCATGGCCTTTTGACCTAAAAACAGAACAAATAAACCAGAGTTTATGGAATATATGATGTCCTAGAGATTAACAAGTTCATAGAATTTGATATGTTTGATTCTGGGTTGAGTTGATGGAGAGGCGGCGGCATCATGCAACTGTGGAGAACTTGCATCTTCTTTGATTCTACTTTTTAATTTAGTTGTTAGGAAAAGGCAGTACAATGAAATCATAAGTCCTTTTTCACTCCCATTGCCTTCGAGGCTTTGTATTAGGAACAGGCTAGAATAAATGCTTTGTGCTAATCAAATTCCAGTTAACTAAATTCTCTTGCCATTGGAGCAGAAAGAATTAGCTTTTCAAGAGGATTTTCGTGTGACACACATACAAATGCACACACACGCGCGCACGCATATGTTTTATATAATAAGATAAGTTGATTCTCTTTTGAACGGATAATTCAATGGCTCAGCTTTCAAAGAAACCTTGCTCTATTTTTCACAACGCTGGCACTTTAGAATCTTTTTTGATTGACCTCTTTATATTCAGCTTTAGCTCAAGTACAACAGTTTTAAACAATGAGTTCATCATAATGCAATACTTATATCTTTTGAGTTTTGAGCAGTGATGGCTAAATAATTGTGAAAGACACTAGAACTGCCGTCATATTAATGCTTTTTGAGATATAAATGTGTTCTATCATTTCCATGAACAATTTCCTGTCCCTTCCTTTGGCACTTTTACTATAATTTACTTGTCTATTTACACTCACACACACACAAAAAAAAATGCCTGCTAATCTTGCTCCATATTTGTTATTTCAGCTGGTCCCAGCTGTTGGAAAATCTTCCTCTTCCAAATGTAAGAAAAAATTCCATCAATTAATATTGAGTTTATACTACTTTTTGTAGTATTTATTTCTCGTTGCCTGAATTATGTTAGAAACTTGTGATGTAGATCAAATGGATATGCCCAACTGCTCCTACTCGCCCAGTGGCTCTACTTGGTGGATTTCCTTGCACTGCATGTGAGTTAAATCAGATATGTTTTAATGTGAAGATGATAATAAGGTTCACATGACAACTTTTAGTTTTTGTGAATCAGGGTCTGATGTGGGGGAGCTTTCAGAAGATGGTCCAGATGATATTGAAGGTCTAGATGCTTCAGTTGCACATATTGCGAATTTGCTGTCAACTGAGCCTGCTGACAGTAAGTTTTACTGCCTCAATTATAGGTTAAAATTCTTACAAACAGCTTCTTGTTTGACATCTTTTCATTTTACTGTCCTCATTGATGAACAAATAAGATAATGAAATGTATGTTTACACTATTGCCTGCAGTTGAGGTTTTTTGGTTTTACCAACATCCAACAGACCTTTGTGCTGATCACAGATTAGGATATTGGGTCAACATTTTTGTTAAGCTAGCACACCTTTTTCCCTTTTCTGAAACAGTTAAGCTTGGTATTGGCGGCTTCAGTATGGGTGCTGCAACTGCCCTCTACTCCGCCACCTGCTTTGCTCAGGGAAAATATGGGAATGGTAATCCTTACCCTATCAACCTAAGGGTTATTGTAGGTCTAAGTGGCTGGCTTCCTGGTTCAAGGTATGATTTCAACCATCAGCTTCGTTCCATGCTAGGTGCTAATTGCTGCACCAATAAATTGCGCTGATGTATGATATTATAATTGAAGTCCAGAATCAGGATACTCTTGTTAAGTTGTAAACTACTGTTGGACAGGAGCTTAAGGAACAAAATAGAAGGTTCACATGAAGCTGCAAGGCGTGCTGCATCCTTGCCCATTTTGCTCTGTCATGGAATCTGTACGTGTCTTACCTTTCAGCTTACTAATTTGAAGCTTAAAATCTTGAGAATCTCCTGAGATCTCTTTTACTGAACTCAGACTTTGAGTTCACCCCTTGGAGCATCCTAGTTTCCTGAACTAAGACTCTGATCCTTGTATTATGACTTAAACTCATAATGATGCAGTTCTTATCGGTAACTGAACTTATGTTATCAATCTTCCACAGGTGATGAAGTTGTTCCCTACAAGTATGGAGAAAAATCCACCCAATGCTTGAGCTCAGCTGGATTTCGATACCTTTTATTCAAAACCTATGACGGGTACTACAATGTTCGATTTTCTAAAAAAATGATAGTTTCATAATTTGTGCATACAGTGTAAGGATGTAGTTCTGCATTTTGAGCTTTGGTGTGACAATGCAGGCTTGGTCATTATACAGTCCCCAAGGAGATGGATGAAGTCTGCAATTGGCTACACACAAGGCTAGGACTCGAGGGGTCGCGCTGATGACTGATGACTGATGACCGTCAGGATATTTTGAGGTTCAAATGGTGGTTAGTAAGGTGAAAGAGGGAAACAATAACAAGGAGGGGGATACGGTTATAGAGATGGGGGTAGTTTTAGTAGATTATTATTGGTGTGGGGTGAATGGTATAGATGAATTAGTAGCAGCAGTAGTAGTATTGAAGTTTTGAGTTTCTTCTGGGTCCTAAAATAAAGTTTCTGCATATGTCGTAGCTCTTCTGGTTTGGCTTTTTGGCACCCAGATGGAATTGTTCTGGTTTATTTCACTTATGAATTTATGAGCATTTTGATATTCATTCTACTATGTAATAATCAGAGTATAATATGATATGCCTACATATATAGACCCTCGGCTCAGTAGCTCAATGTCGGTGTATATTCAAGTCATATCTTCCCCCTCCCCAGCACCCCAAAATACTGCACTGAAATATCCCCAAAGAACCAAATGATAAAATATAACACACACACACTTCCTAAGGTATGAGTCAGGACTTGGGTATATGAATATCAACTTCAGTCGATTCAACACATTGAGCAGGTGCTGGACTCTTGTTTCTGTTTATGTTCTACATTTGTTTTATTGAATAAATTAAAACAACATGTTTAACATTTATATAGTATATGAAAATGGAAATTTAAACCTAACCTTTATTATAAATCAAAAATCTTTTTTGAAAATTTCATAATTATTACTCCTTTTTACTTAAGTTTGTTATCTAAACTAATGCAACTCATATTTCCACGTATATAAATAGTTGAAAACATAATTATAGACTCATATATACATTTAATTTAATTATATAGAACTCACATGTTAGGTTCGATAATTTTTAAAATCAAAATACAGTTTTTTTATCCCCCAAGTGAGGTTAAGGATCTGCTCTTAAGTGATGATGTTGGAGTAAGAGATTAGTTGCGTTGTAATTTGTTTCCCCTTTTTTCTGGGCTTTGTCCCGTTTCCTACCAAAAATTCTCACATACACTAATAAAAAATTCACATAATAAATGTTATATAATTCATAATATACTTAGACATTTTATTTTTTAGTTGACTGATCAATAGTCATCCTCTTATTAGAAATAAGACTTTTAGAGTTATTTTTTATTACTATTTCTTTTAGAGTTATAACATATCTTTAAATAACTAATCGATATATTGTCATTGGATACAACAAAATTCAACTTCTTAATTTGATATTATTGGTTTTTAAAATTACTATGAAAACCACTCCGTATTATTATTAATTAATTAAGCATAAAAACCAACAACAAAGAAATTTAGAAATAAATGGATGAAAATATACTCGAAAAATATTTTTTCCGTTCCAAAATTAAAGATACGTATAATTTTTAAAGACAATTTTTATGTTTCAAATATAATTATGGAATTATATATAAAAAACTCTATTATTTTTTACAGTCCAAAATTAAAAATATATTTTTAATTTCAAAAAAAACTAAAAAAAATATGTATTTTTAATCATGAAACTATGGGAGTATTTTCCGAACAACGGTTATCTGTAATTTATGAAGGGTAAGACGGTAATCTGGCAACTCTGGCCTTGAACCGTTATTAGGGTTTAAGAAATACTACAGCAATGGAAGTGGGGGGCTAGGGGTTTAACAGCTTCTTTCTTCTTCAATCTCTGTAATTATGAACTTCAGGTTCCAAAACCTCCTCGGAGCTCCGTACAGAGGAGGCAATGCTACTGTCGTCAACAACACCTTTCTAATCTCACCCGTCGGTAACCGTATCTCTGTTACGGACCTCATAAAATCCGAAACTATAACTCTACCTTGCCAATCGTCCGCCAACATCATCCGCGTCGCCGCCTCTCCTGACGGCATCTTCCTCCTCACTGTCGATGAGAATAATCGATGCCTTTTCATCAACCTCCGCCGCCGCGCTGTTCTCCACCGCATCTCCTTCAAGAAGCCCGTTGCCGCCGTTAAATTTAGCTCCGACGGAACCCTAATCGCCGTCGCTGCAGGCAAGTTGGTCCAAATTTGGCGGTCACCGGGGTTTAAGAAGGAATTCTTTCCCTTCGAATTGATTCGAACCTTTGCCCATTGTAATGATAAGGTCACTTCGTTGGATTGGAGCCCCGACTCAAATTATTTGCTTGCCGGGTCAAAGGATCTCACTGTGAGGTTGCTTTGTTTGAAAAAATTAAATGGCCTAAATAAGCCCTTTTTGTTTCTTGGTCATAGAGATATAGTTACGGGTGTATTTTTTGGAACTGATAAGAGAACAAATAGGGTCAATAGGGTGTATACATTATCTCGAGATGGATCCATTTTCAGCTGGAACTATAGTGGCAGTGATGGTGCAGTTGATGAATTAGAAGTGGAGAATTCTGAACCCACGTCACCTAGGAAACGTGATCAAACTGGAAATGGTGATGTAAATGAGAATTTGAAGAAAAGGAAGAACGTAGAGGGTAATGCTGTTGGTTCTGATGGAGAAAGTGCGTTTTTGTTGCACCAAGGGAAATGGGAGTTGCTGAAGAAGGATTATTTTATGCAGGCACCAGCAAAGTTGACGGCTTGTGATTATCATAGGGGTCTTGATCTTGTTGTTGTGGGGTTCTCTAATGGAGTGTTTGGGCTTTATCAGATGCCCGATTTTGTTTGCATCCATTTGTTGTCGATATCTCGAGAGAAAATTACTACCGCAGCCTTCAATGATCTTGGAAATTGGTTGACGTTTGGATGTGCAAAACTAGGCCAGTTGCTTGTGTGGGAATGGAAATCAGAAAGCTATATACTGAAACAGCAAGGGCATTATTTTGATGTTAACTGTCTTGCATATTCCCCTGATTCGCAACTCATGGCTACAGGTGCAGATGATAACAAAATCAAGGTGAATAACAGTTTGAAAATTTCATATGTTTCTTCTACTTGATAAGCCATGACCTAATTTTTATTATCTAGCAGTTATTATTAACTTTCAGCTGGCTGGTGTTGTTTATAAGTAACATAATACTAACTTTTGGGCATGCTTCCAGGTGCTGTGCTTATGTCATGTTATTAAAATCACTTGTTGCTTGTAGTTTCTTCTGTCATGCTTTCTTTTATATTCATAGAGGAATCTTAATTATAGATTTTCTTTGTATGATACACGATAACTAAGGTGTTTCTTTTTTATGATTAGTGATCATTATATTCAAATTATTATTTGGAAAATGTTTGAATTGTTACTTGACGGGGAGAAACTGTAACATTCAATGGCATTATTTTGAAGGTAGATTTGTATCGTCTCATTGCTATCTCCTTCCATGTATTTGTTGGTGATGTTTCACAATGAATTGTATTCTTCTTGTTACAGGTATGGACTGTTTCCTCGGGTTTTTGTTTTGTGACATTCTCTGAGCACACGAATGCAGTCACTGCCCTCCATTTTACCGCTAGCAATCATTGCCTCTTAAGTGCGTCTCTGGATGGGACTGTTCGTGCATGGGATCTATTTCGGTATCGCAATTTTAGGACATTTACTACCCCTTCTTCTAAGCAGTTTGTTTCTTTGACATCAGATCACAGTGGTGAAGTGATTTGTGCTGGAACTCTTGATTCATTTGAGGTAATTCCTCTTTCTGACTGATTTTTATATGGACTTGGAACCATTGTGTATATATTCTTACAGGATAACTTCTGTTATCTTCAGATATTTGTTTGGTCAATGAAGACGGGACGGTTATTGGATGTGCTCAGTGGCCACGAAGGTCCTGTTCATGGTTTGACATTTTCTCCTACAAATGTGAGTTGACTTTTGTGTGAAGATAAAGATAATTAATTAATGTAACTTTCATATTCATATATGTCCAGTTAATATTTTTATGTAAATACTGCTTAGCAAAAAGAAGCCCTCCTATTTCTGCAGCATGTGCCCTTATGAACTGTATGATTTGTTTCAAGAGTAACTGTAGTCATATAGTGACACTGCAATCACAATTGCTACATGTAGTTATCGTTTTGTGACTTATTGAGTATTGATCTCTTTACTGTAGGCAATTCTAGCTTCATCTTCCTGGGATAAAACTGTTTGCTTGTGGGATGTTTTTGAAGGGAAAGGTGCTGTTGAGAAATTTCCTCACACGCATGATGTTCTTACTGTTGTTTATCGTCCAGATGGAAAGCAGTTGGCTTGCAGCACATTAGACGGGCAAATCCTTTTCTGGGATCCAATTGATGGGCTGTTGATGTTTACAATTGAGGGACGTAGAGATATTGCTGGGGGGCGTTTAATGACTGATCGTAGGTCAGCTGCTAACTCCAGTTCTGGGAAGTGCTTCACGAGCTTGTGTTATTCTGCTGATGGGAGTTATATATTAGCTGGGGGAAGTAGTAAATACATTTGTATGTATGATGTGGGGGATCAGGTTAGTTCTAAAAAGTCTACATATTTGACCAGTATGTTTGTTTTGTGACTTTCAAAATTGTGATGTATATTGTGTAAACTCATTTTACTTAAACTAGTCGTTTATAACTTTTGGTATACATAGATCATATTTTTCAATTATATAAATGAAAAATTGGACTGTTTTGTGTGTTTACTTACCATTCCCATATGTTGAAATTTTGCTATGAAGAAATGACGGATCTATTTCACTGCAGTTGTGTACATAAATCATATGCAAAGAAGAAAAAAAAGACATGCATATAAATAAAAATAATATACATAATTTTTTTCTCAATTTGGAAGTCGCACCTTTTGAAACCTCAGGCTGGCAAGTTCAGAGGAGTTTGGTTCTTCTCTAGATATTGAAGGAACATCCAATAAGTTTGCTATTCGATATAACTAATAGTATCCAGAAGGTTACTTATTAATGTTATCTTGGTGCTTTCTTACATCCGTATTTAATATTTAAATTTACTGAAGAGCATTTCTTACATAAAATAATTTATGTTTACAGGTATTGTTGCGCAGATTTCAGATCACCCACAATCTTTCACTAGATGGAGTTCTTGACTTTTTGAATTCAAAAAATATGACAGAAGCTGGTCCACTGAATTTAATTGATGATAATAATAGTGATACAGAGGAAGGTGTTGATAAACAAACTCGGGGAAGCACAAGTTACAATTTACCAGGATCAAGGCCTAACAATGGAAGGCCTATTATTCAAACAAAGTGTTTGAGAATTGCACCAACCGGCCGAAGCTGGGCAGCAGCAACAACAGAAGGAGTTTTGGTTTATTCCATAGACGATTCTTTCATCTTTGATCCAACTGATCTAGACATAGATGTTACACCAGAGGTACTTGATTTCTTATTATCTGGGGAATTCTACTTTCCTTTACATTGCAAATGTAACAAAATGATGATTCACTGGTGGGAGGATTTCACCTCGTGATGGAGAAAAGTTGAATCTTTCATCACTGACCAGTGATGCGTTATTATGCAACTGGTATTCATTTGTCTCAATGTTCCACAGGCGGTTGATGCGGCACTGAATGAAAATCAAACAAGTAGAGCTTTAATCCTTAGCTTGCGTTTAAATGAAGATGCCTTAATTAGAAAATGCATTATTGCTGTTTACCCAGCAGATATACCAGCTGTTGTTTTGTCGATGCCTACCAAATATCTACAAAGGTTAATTGAGGTATTTGCAGAGCTTTTAGAGAACTGCCCACATTTGGAGTTCATTCTTCGTTGGTGTCAGGTTTGGCTTTGTACTTCTGAAACGTCTGTGCTGTATCAAATGCATCCTTTGTAAGTTTTATTCAATATTTTCAGTTGGTCTTTTTTCTGTTCAGGAGTTATGTAAAGCTCATGGGCACTCCATTCAGCAAAACTCCAGAAACTTGTGTCCTGCTTTGAAATCCTTGCAGAAGGCTATTACCAGAACGCATCAAGATTTAGCAGAGATCTGCTCTTCCAATGAATATTTGCTTCGTTATCTGTGCTCTTCAAGCTCCATGACTTGATTTGCTTAATTTGTTTGATTTTCATTCTGGTAAGGTTCTTAAGGGAAATATAATTTCTGATTTGTTGATATTTGCTTATCGTTGAAAATATTCTACCTTGTGTCATTGATGCTAGTTACATGGATCATTCATTATTTGATTGCCTTTTGTTTTGCATTTAGGCAAAGAAAATATATTACTGGTTAGATATAAAACTTCAACTGTGAACTTTAAGGATACAATCACATATTTTTGTTTCTCTCGTCTTTATCCTTCAGATTATGTACGGCCTTCTAGTTTTTATTTGATCCAGATTGCTCCAGTAACAAGAAGTATCGAAACCTCTGTTTCTCAACTTGAAATTTTCCGCAGGAGTGAGATGGCGTGAAGGGATGGGGTCTCCATCTACGATAAGAGATCGATGTGCACTGATATTAAGAATCCTGCTTTGTTAACGTTAGATACACGCTTGGTCATTGATAGTAAATATGCATTATAATGCTGGGGTTGATGTATTGAAGGGACTAACTGGTGTGAGAATGGATAACTTACCTGGTGCTTCACTCTTTCTGGACTAGCCCCTTCTCTTCAAAAGAGTTGCATGCATCTGCTTTGATTTCTTCTGCGGTGGCGCCGCTCTCCAACTATAGACAAGCTTGTGTATGGACATGTATCCTAGGGTGGGAAATCCCTTTGACCCAGTTTTGATTATAGCAAATTTCCCTTCTAATCTATTGTAACATTTTGCTTTGATTGATATGTTTTAGGCTTTTAAGAATGAACAATTTCTTGGAGGTGTCAAAAGCACGTTGTTACTTGTTAAGAACCCCCAAAGTATTTCCTGGAATGGAATGATGATGAAGCGAGTTCACAGTGCAGTGCACTATTTGGCGTTGGGAGAAATATATAAAAAATTGTTTGCTTAAATTTGATACAGATATGCTCTGTTTATTTCAGATTAGTAGTATATATAATTTCTTAAACGGATGGAATAATTGTTGGTTATAATTTTTAGCAAGATGTTTTAATAAATATATTGAAATTATATTGTTGTCAGATATTATAACTACGAAAATTGGTATTTTAGCATAAAAAATTTTAAAATTTTAATGCAATCAATGTAATACAAATTTCTTATTGTTCGCAGTTCCTTCTCTCTGAATATTTCAAACAACTTTAGTTTTGACTTTATGAAAGCGATAGTTTTAAAAACGGCCGTCATTCACAAATTCATAGCTTTTCATTCAAATAATATTGGAATAAGATCTCAATCAATTCATATACGGAGTATTTATTACATCAACGAATTGAGTGGAGTCAGTAACTAACCTGTTAATCGATTTATCCACAAGTTAGATCAAATAATTTTACATTTAAAATTATATATGTACATATACACACAAATACATACGTTTTGGAATTCAATACTTCTTGAGAATGATGAACAGTGGAAATTTATCAGACTTGCAAGAAAGTTATTCAAGTGAAAAGATAATTACATACTTGTATTGTGTGTGTGTATATATATATATATGAAAAAAAGAAATTAAGTTATAACTTATTTTTATAAATCTATCCACTTGTGTTATTCTTCGATTTCCAAAACATATGAGAAAAATCAAACTGTACGAATTAAAATAATATATAAAAATAAACTATATGTAATTTTTTGAGATTTTTTACATACTTTTTATAATCACATAAAAATCAATCAATCCGTATGTTTAGATTTTTAGATAAATTATGAATTCATATATATAAAATTTGTGGATAACATAGCATAACACGAATAAATAGAATTATAAAAATGAGTTATAACTCAATTCTCTTATATAATATTGTACTCTCTCTATCCCATCAAATAAGATTTTTAGTCCATGTTTCATTGTTCTACAATATAGTATTTACACTTTTTAAAAAAAATTTAATGATTCATTTCTTAATATATCCTCAATTAAATATGATAAAAATTATTCATTTAATAGAGAGAAGAAATATTTATTTTTATGTATTGAAAAAATACAAGAGTATTTGCGACATTTTATACAAAATTAACATAAATAATTCGTGATCTTTTAATATTTATAAATTGTCAAAGACTTATATAAAGGAATAGAAGGAGTATTACTTTTTATATTGATAAAGTCTTGTTCATTGATTAATTATTTATCATTAAATTGTTTATATATATATATATATATTAATTCAATTCACAATCCATTCCAATTTAAGTTATGTGGGCTAGTGAGTCAGTTTAGGATTTGGCCCGAGACTTCTAACAAACGGCCTATTCTATTTTTACTTGATCATTAATAGAAAACATCATATAAATTTTATTTTCGAATTTTTAACAAGACTATAATTATTCTAACGAGTTTAATATGAAGAAGGTTTTGTTTGTACATATCCATGTTTTTTTACTATGTTTTATATTAAAATTATTCTGCCATTAGTAATTATAACAATATCTTTATCATGTAAATACAAATACTGCTCACTAGATTAATGAACCGGTACATATCTATTTTTCTTAAACCCCTTTACCAGAAGGTTAACTTCGTAATTTGCTGTTTTTTTCTCTCTTAAACCCTAGCATGCCAGTTGCGAGCCTTCACTTCCCCTCACGCACAATCTGCGACTTCGACCTAAACGACCAGAAGCCGAGAAGGGTAACAGCTTTACCCGGCGGCGTTTTCTTTCTACTCGTCCGGCGGCGGCAGTGGCAGCGAAAGGTATGTAGTCTGATATATTTTCACCTTTAATTGTATTTTTCAAATTGGGAATTTAGTGTGCAGCATTTACTTTTGAATTGCGAGATAAAAGCCATTTGCAATATAAATCGTGAATATACCTATTCAGCTGATTTGAATCTTTATGAGTTCTTGTTCATTAGTTTTTTTCCCCCTCTCTGGTTACTGGTTCATTAGTTTCAATATAATTAATCTTCCGAATTGTATTGTGTTCTGATTTCTAAAAAGTGAACGGACGCACGGTTGTATTAAATTAAATTATGATAGTTCAACTTAAATTCTCTCTCCCTCAATTGATCTAGCAGCAAGCTTCGGTACGGTGTATTGATCCAAAATTGCTGTAAGTAGTAAAATCCAACACCTTCCATAGACTGCAATCCAACAGCGCTAAGACAAAATGAAAGGTAAATTCATAGATTCGTGTTTATATCCTTTAGTATTTCTATGAAAATAAAGTATTTGATATGATATAAGAATCTAACCATCTGTTTGTTGTATTGAGCGAAAGAAAGTATCTTTGTTTGCTTATTCCATATTGATTTAATAGGATATAGAAGCTTACCACCACTTTCCGTTTGTCCCCACCCCTTACGTACATTTCCATTCTAGATGTCTCTAATGCTAGCTCATTCTCTTACAGGTTTACATGAGTTAGAAGCTGAATCTGGAGCAATCAGAAAAGAAAAATCAAGTAAAAAGCGGGCATCGAAAAGGAAAGCTGTAGCTGAGCAGGGTAAACCAAACTACATAATGTACACTTTATACATACGTAGTTATTAAACAGAATGATTACATATATAGCTTTTTAATGTAATGACTTTGGAAATGCTCGATAATGTTGTTTTTTAACATTGAAGTGTTTATGAGCTGATTGCTCAGTTGAGTTGCCGCATTGAAATCATAAATGTAATTTGATTCTTTCATTATAAGCTACAGATCTATATGTTTGATGTTAATGTTAGGAACCAGACCACTCTTTGGGTTCTACTTGGGCCTTCATTACCACCGTATATTTTTTTCTTTTGAGGCTGCCTTTAATCATGTCAGGTGGTATTCCATTGGATTGTAACTCTGGTTAATCTATATTGCATGTTTCAGGATTAGCTTGTAATAAATTTCTTGCAGTTGTTTAATCATTAAATCTTAATCATCTTACTAGCTCATCTGGACAGTTGTAATTTTAATTTATAAGTTCATTCCTCCTTGTGGTCATCTGGTAATGTTTGTGATTAATATACATAAATAGTAATGCATAGCAGTGGAGGCATATTATTCATTGATAACGTACTTGTGGTTTCTTTATAGGTCATCCGGAGCCAGTAGATGGAGTTCAACTTCAAATTGAAGATGATTCTAGTGAGCCAACAATGGGAGAGAAACTTGCTGGTTTAAATTTAATAGATGGTAATAAAGTCAAGAACGATGATCAGACAGAGTCCTCTCCTTGCACAAAGCCTCCAAGTGCAGACTCGGTTCATATTCTACTTAAGCAAGCACTGCATGCTGATGATCGTGCCCTCCTGTTAGATTGCTTGTACAGAAAAGATGATAAGGTGAACTTCACCAATAAGGAAAAGTAAAATAAAAACACAAAAATCTCTACCAGGGCAACCAATTTTGTCTATTCTAATCTGCTTGAGTAATCTTGTTTTCAGGTTGTTTCAAAATCTGTTTCATTCTTAAACCCATCTGATGTTCTCAAGCTTCTGCAATCCCTGATATCTATCATCCAGTCTAGGTAAACCCATGGTTTATTCTTGTTGTATGTTGTAATGCATACTTAAAGGTGTATCACATATAAGTATACATGGATTTTGATTTATGCCTGATATTTTTCTGTCTCTCAAAGCCTGTTCTATTTTTTATTTTTTTTGTTTAGTGATCATGCATACATCTGGCCACTTTTGTTGTAATTATCTACTATAATCTGATGTTAGGGGTGCCGTACTAGCTTGTGCTCTTCCATGGCTTAGAAGTCTACTTCTTCAACATGCAAGTGGAATAATGTCACAGGAATCTTCTTTGCTAGCTCTTAATTCTTTATATCAGGTAAGTCGTTAGCATCAAAAAGGAATTTTGATAAAATAATAGAGCTGCTGCATCAAAAAGGAAATACCTGAAGCTTTTATGATAAGGTTATGCAAAGACTACATGAAATCATGTATCAAGAAATAAATAACTGACAATTAATAATTTCCGAATGATGTTTGTTGATATGTCCAGCTCCTAGAATCCAGAGTTTCAAATTTCAATCATGCTCTTCAATTGTCAAACAGCATAAACTTGCTTTATGCTGGGGTAAGCGCCACTTCTAATATGGAACTGAACCTTTTGCATACTAATCTGCAGACTGCAATCCACTAATGCAGCTATCTCTTTGCAGACAATTGTTGATGAAGAGGCTGATGAAAATGACATGGTAACACCAACTATTTTTGAAGACATTGATGAAAGTGATGAGGAGAATGAAAATGCCATGGAAACTGATGAAGAAGATAATATAGAAGCCAAAAATTTCAGTGATTTCAGCGACATTGACGAAGAAACTGATGCCATGAATGATTAACGATGGTCGGTTGTAGTTCACGTCTGAAGCACGACCATTTAATAGAACTTAGATATATCTGTTAAAAAAAGTTGAGTGTGAAGATCTTTTGTTGGAAACGAGCCTTTCATTGGACTTGGGAGTTGGGACCATCCAGCTCAGGAGAGAATACACAGCAAACGATCATTTGTTCAATTTTCATATGATGAACAAATCATGTCTGTGGTGTTCCTCGCCCTCAGCCTACCATTGGGACTGATTGTGGTTTAGGTACATGTCAAGATATCACCATTAACATTCTCCATGATATCGCTGTTTTACCATGTCATCTACAAGGGGAAGAAAAGACGGGATGGAGCTAAATGGGAGTATGTTCTGATGAGTCGAATCATTAGGACAGAATCTTCCAATTCATTAATGATCAATTTATGCAGTAAAATATGTTCTGTACTCTTCATTTTGATAAGTTTGTGTGGATGATACTCGGAAGGATCTATTGAAAGCATCTCTAGCTACAGTCAAAGATCAGGACACCCACTAGGCTAGCAAATTTCATTACCAGGCTTAACAGAAACACGCCGGAAGGGTGTCAAATTGGCTACCATTAATCATTGAGAAATGATTAACCAATAAACTTCTGCTCACAATTTATTTCTTAGAGGTCAAGTAAGAGAGTAAACACTTGAGCTTGTAAACCTAAGAATAAAGTGTGAAAAATTAAAAACAATTAACGATTTGACATTTTGTTATATATGAGATTTAAGTTAAAACTTCAAACTGGATAAATACAAACTTTATAGTACTGATATCTTACTATACAATATACATGACACAAATATTACGACTTCCTATAAAGCAAGTTAGTGTAACATCATTATAATTGTCAATTACGTTACAGGCCAATTACGGCAATTTGACACAACACATACCAACTGAACCAAAACATTCTAGATTTTGTAACGGATTTAACTCTCAGAGGTCTCGTGAGAACAAGAAGCATTATATAAACGAATATCAAAATCTACCAAAATCCAAGTTTACAGAAGCAAATCTTAATCTTAACCTAAGCTATATTACACCGGTAATACCAAGACTTGATTCCCATCTACAGCGACTACAATCACATCCAACTCTGATATCATATGAATTCAAATAGCATCATATGAATTCAAATAGCATCAACATCAAAAACTATTGCCGAAGGAGCAATCATGCTAGTAACAAAAAGATAGCAATCTTTCGTAGCATCAAAATTACAGCATCTGATGCGCTTGATTACTAGCTCAAGAACTTCTTCTGCTCCGGCTGCCACGGTCAGCATAACTTCTCACTGTATTAGCCTCACCAGGATTATACAGATCTCTGCGACTGGAGGAACCACTTCCTCTGTTCCCATGAGAAAAAACATTACGAGGGGAACCCAAACTTGACTCACTTCCTTTGATGGCTTCGGCTTCCAAACACTTGGCTTCCTCCGTCAGCATTGACAACTGCTTCAGCAAAAGCAGGTCACACTCTAAATTACATAATCATATTAGGTCATTAAGTAGTCTTGAACAGCAAGGTCAAAACAGGAAAACTCTTATAGGTTGATGTGCAAGAGTAAGAAATGCGAAGGACAGAAATAATGGAGTAAAAAATTAATAGAAGAACTTTTAGAAACACTTTGTCCTATTGTTATGAATATTTGCCAAAAGTCTGGCTTTCCATGCCAGTTATAGGGCTTGGATCACACACAAAGGGATAAAGCCTTCCGCAAATATCAGAATCTGGGGAAGGGATGTACAAATTCTTAATTTTATCTACAGAAAACTACTGTTTCCGGGGCTTGAACTTGTGACCAAACATTCAACAAGAATTCACAAGTTTATGTTGTGGCTTGTCGCGAACGAGACACAAAATAACAAAAAATGCAACGATTTTATTGTGACAGTATGTTTGGAGGTCACCCGATGGTGGTCCTACTGACAGGGGCCCCTCTGAGACGTAAAAGCAATGCATATCTGAAGTTTTGCTTACTTTTTATAGACTTATTTCTCAAAGGCTTGAATCAGCATTCTTGTGTATTTGTATTTTAAAGTGAAGACCCATTGGAACATCCCAAACAAAAAAGTTGAATTTTATGTACATATAAGAAAATTGGCTGCATAGAGTACAATGTACGAATAACATGAAACAATGAAGCCTCAAACTTGTTAAGATAATATCCATGTTCTTTCTGGTTCGTAATTCGGTTGCCATGGTACAAAGCCAACAATGAAGCTGGAAAGATATGATACATACCCTAATTTCATTCTCTCTCAGACGGTCCCGCAGAGAAACTATGGCAGGACTTAAGCTGGAAATCAAAAACACAGGCAATAAGCATAGAAAATATTAGTAGGAATGAGAATAATGAAAGAGTAGATAATTGTTCTAACCAATATTCCATCAATTTGCACATGGAGGCCTGATATGTTGATGTGTGATGAATACATACAAGAGGGTGGACTTTTCCATCCCTGTACAAAAGCAGCAAGCTAACTTATTGGTAGAACAATTGCAATATAATTCTATTAAGCAGATGAGGATTAGGGGTAATTAAATAGCATGTGATTTAGCACCAGATATTTTGCAAGATTGCTTGGCTATATGCAGATCGCTCCTCTTCATAAAGAACATCTTGCAAATACGTAAATGATGCCAAAGGAGAATCAAGACTGAGAATAGACAAAGTTGGCATGACGTCAAGAGGAATTTCCCTCCTGACAAATTCTGCACCACTGCCAGCAAAACAAAATCTAATCAGAGATTCATGGGAAACATTTTCTATGCCTAAATGTTTGGCACTGCTGTATGCATGGACAAATAAACCAGAATCACACAAAGATTGCAATAGAAACTAAAACATTACAGAAATTTCAAAGGTGGAACCTATGCATGTAAACCATCCAAACCCATAAAATAAGTCAACATAAACCAAACAATAAATAAAGGGAACATAAACAAAATATTTAAGGTGGTTCACTCCCTCAATGAAATACATGAACAAACAACTCAAAAATATTAACTCCACGGTTCAACTGTCTGTTTGCATGGAAAGAAACTGCAAACCCCTACATTCAACAGTTCACGTTTTTTGCACTAAATAAAAGACTGCATAAAACTTTATTATATTTGCTCTCTCTCAACCCTAGGACACTACCTAATTTTTGTAGTTGTGGTACAACTTTAACTAAACATAAGTGATAGAACTATTACACATGTTTCCTATTCCATAAGTGTCTCCTCAATGAAAAACTAATGCACTGCAAATTAACGAACAACAATCACTGCAACTTCATGAATGACTTTCACAATTTGCCTAGTATTCCCACCTTTCTTATCATGGCAAGCTTCCCCCCCCCCCCACCAAAGATAAAAGTAACTGATCCCGGGAAGGCTGGACATGGTTATACTTTTTATTTATTTATTTTTTATATTATTTTACAAGGGAGTCACAATAAGAGAGGAGCAGGTCTTTGTTTACAATATTTATGGTGGACAATCAGGAGGGCGTGGTATAACAGGTTCTTCAAAGAGAAGGGAAGATTATTCTGCAGTTTTATGGTTTGTTTTGCCATTCAATTTTATCCCATACCAATTATCCTATTTCTTTTACTTATACCCTGTGCAGGGGTTTTGACACTTTTTGGCAGCTTCACTGAAAATATTAGCTAATTTACTACAACAAACAAGGTAATCATTAAAATATTTAAGTCCCATATTCCCCAAAAGAGAATGTACCAAAGGATTAGTGCTTAACAAAACATTGACCAATGTACCATGAGTAACGAAATAGAATATCTAAATCATTCATGGATGACAATGAAAAACAATATAAACAGTTGAAAAGGTTAAAGGATAAAGAGATCATGTACATACTCATGTATACCTCATCTCCAAATTTGACCGATGCATCGCTTCTTGCATACTTTCTGACATATCCATGGGGTCTATGTCTATCAGGGTTTTATCTTTGTCAAAATGACCATCCCCTCCTGTTCTTTCTCTCCCTAGAGAATTAGCATTGGCATTAGCAAAGAAACCCCCCAAGTCTGATGATCTTCCACCGCCCTAATCAAGCAATATATAGTTTACATATGAGTAAATCTTTAAAGTTAAAAAGTATTTTCTTCTAACAAGAGAAGGACAATTAAGTGAAGAGGATTATCAGGGTACCCTTGTGATAGACATGACACTCAATTAACTGTCAGCCTCATAATACCCAACATATATTTGAACAGTAAATATCAAAAAGCTTCACATCATTGTGCTCTATCAGCAATATTTGTTTCCTTGCTAATTTGTTAAGTGGATAATTTGAAACCACTATTTTATTTTAGTTAGGAGGGATGGTGATAAAGTATATATAAGGGGACCAGTATCAAGTGATCTATGAACCCTCCCGGAGTATCACTTCTGCCACATGATGTATCTAGAAAAATAATCCAACTTATACTACGTATTTGATATATGTGGAGAAAGGGAAGAAGTTTAGTACAGAGCAGAGTATTTAGTCATTTGACGCAAATTTGTTTAAGAGCTTAAGCATTACTCCGAACAAAGTTGACATACCTTCATAGATCCTCCAGCATACGCTCTTGAATCACTAGCCACTTGTTCAAGACTTTCAACCCATGGAGAGCCCGATCTTGCAGATATATTCTCTGAGGAGCTTGCAGATAATTCTAGATCAATTACAGGGGACAAAGGAACAGATCTAGACGTATACTTCTGCTTTCCATCCGATGACTGGAACGCAATAACCTGAATTCTTCCAACCTGACATCATTTTTACAGGTTTGAATAACAGTTAAATATTGATAAATGGTATTCTGACTACCAAAAGAGAAGACTAACCTTGAGTGCATCTTCATTGAAACAAGAAAATATCAATCCAATAAACCCCGTGTCTAGAAGTTGATACATGGCCTGGGTCCGCACATCTACAAAAGATCAAAAAACAAATTCGATTGTACAATAAGCTACCAACATAAAAAGTATCATGATAGAACAGTTGTTCCAGTCTAGCCACATTATTTCCTGTTATTCACCACCCCCAACCCCCCAACACCAAAAAATCAAATGATAATTAGCATAGATGGCATCTGCAAATTTGCATTGAAATATATCAGATCTTCTGAAGACCACAAGAAATATAAAAGATGAGATGTGATATCTCAACTCAAAAACACCTATCATCTCAAGCTTGTTTGATTTATGGGAATATAATTAAAAAGTTATAAGATTAGACTTTGAATATCAATACACACAAACAAATAGATAAAGAACTTCAACTCTTACCTACATGTGAAGGAAGAACTGTGATGTGAGGATGTGAATGATACCAGCCAATAACTCTTGTTGTTCTTCCTGTTTCCATGCTCATTCTGTGCTATAAAGTTAATTGGACAATTGAAACAATTCCCCACCTTTAAGAAACATTTTGTGGAAAATGATATCACATTATGCAACTAAGTCTCTACAGGAGTCATACTTTCCAGTCCTACTTTCGATCCTTCACTCGCTAAAAACACTCCTGAAATTGCATTAATCTACGACACTTCTTTGTGTTAGTTGGACTCGCAAGTATAAGTACAAAAGACAACTATAATTAAGCTCCAACAACTCAATCAATAACCTTAACTTGGTTAACGATCAATATAGTTTTCAGCTAGGCAACTGAACTAATGTAATATAAGAAAGACCTGGTGCCCCATTAGGTTAGGGAGCTGGGTGATGATAATTGTTCCACATCCCAAAGCATGCTGCCCTCCTAGGCACACAACACTAAGTAATCTAAGCCAACCAATGTTACTCACTAACAGTGGATAACCATATTTTCTAGACCTATGATTAAACAGACAAATGAAGTTTTCACATTTATGTACACTTATACTCCTTTCGTTCCAAAATTAGAGATACATTTCTAAAACGATAGCTTTCAAAGACAATTTTATGTTCCAAATATATTCATATTATCATGTTGTTTGAAGTAACAGTAGTGGTAGTTAAAATATGGACAATTAAGTAGTGGAGTTAGTTGTAGACTTATAGTTGTGGAATAACGAAATGACATTTAAGGAACTTCATGACTTTCTCTAAACATAGAAATGTATCTTTAATTTTGGAACAAGAAAAAAAAAATATGTATCTCTAATTTTGGAACGGAGGGAGTATCAAGTATGATGTGATTGTGACCTGCAAAAGTTGTATTGTCAAGAAGCAGTAAGGTTTACTAAGTATTAAATATTAACAAGTGGGATTCAATTTCGTAGTAAATAGGCATATAAAGACAATTATGTAGAGAAAAAGATAATTTCCACATTGACCATATGAAGGATATCTCAGCCTGAACAGATGCAGCAGTCAATTGTTCTGGATTAGTCTCCACTCGGTCCTTACGCCGATCAGAACGTGGTTGCGGTAATGCTCCCCAGATCAGAGCAGTCATACTCCCATGTTTAGAATGCTGATTAAATAAGAATTAATATACGCAAAAGAAGCCCATTGGTAGAACCCATATTATCAAAGTTAATACATCCATACCAGATACAAAAGTTTATCAAGTTCATTAGGGTCATTATAAAACAACAAACAAATTGACAGAATACCCCAAAATTCCTTCATTGCTGACTATACAAAAACAAAAACCAGAAAATTATATTTTTAGCAATGACCTATATCAAGGATATTATGTTATCCTGCCCCACATCCTACAATATGATATAGTCAAAGGAACTTCATTTTCCATCTTTAAATTACCTTAAACAAGGTTTGTCCTAACAAAAGAAGGAGCTTTAAATATTGGATTCGTGAAGTTTTGTAAATAAGGTAATACCAAATTGTTGAAATTGCAGGATGAAGAAGCCAAGTTCAGGATATGCTAAAATACTTATTCCATTAGGTTGGTTGAATGGAATGGAATGGGATAAAAGGATAGGAAGAGAAAATAGTGGTGAAAGGTAAGGACGGAGAAAATGACCGAACATGAAATGAATTGAATGATGGAGTGTATATACTACAACCCGAAAAAAAGGTTGTAAATAACAAGCCTTTTCTCCAAGGGGGGAAAATCAACTAAAGAAGCAACCTAAGAATTTCAAGTCCAGGAAATATTTGAAATGCTTATAGTGGCATGTATAAAACCAGACTATAAACCTAAAATCATCATATCAAGCTAAAAACTTCAATGCAACTAACAGTTTAAAGTAGAGAAGCCAACTTAAGAATTGTACTCGCATTCATCGAAAATGCTAAAGCATGCGAGTTAGTAGAAGCAGAGACAAACACAAATAAAGTTGCAGTTCGAACGCTTAAGAAACACCCATCGTCGGAAAATGCAAAACCCTCAGGGCCTAAACTTAGTAAAGCTGTCAATTTCGAAGATAAAACAAACAGGGAATTGTAGGAAAGAAGTGAAAATATATAAATTCAAATTATATGGGGAATTAAGAACCCTAAAATGCAGAAAACTGAACCTGAATATCTCCAAGAAGAAGACCCATGATCTCTTCGGTTTCGGTGGACAATGCGTGAGTAAGACAAGTTAACCACGCATCCTCTGACATCTTCACACTCGTCAGTGACATTTTTCACACACACGCTTACTTCTAGTTGTCTGGTCCTTTTTGGGTCTCTGTTTACTATCTCGATCATGTACTGTATGAGGGAAAAATCACCTTTTTAGCTCCGACATAAAAGATCGGGGAACGGGAGAAGGTGTAATATGAAAAAGAAAGTTGGGATTTCGGAGGACGCAAATGATTAAAGCTTTTGTTTTGGGCGAGAGGATCTTCTTTATCAGCTGCCTCACCTCGTCAATTACGGCCTCCGTTCAAATAGGACATACATTTTAATTTTCACGCAAAATTTTATAATTTAAAATTAATTTTTTTTATATAAACTTTTATGATTTAATATTTTATAAAATTATATTACAAATGAATTCTTAAAATTTACAAATAGTACAACATTAAAAAAAATATCTCTAATTTTAAAACTAATAAAATAATAATTTAATAATACTCCGTAATAACCCCCCATTTACGCATTTGCAAGTTAAAATGTTAAATTTTGAGTTAACCTTCGAAGGAACAGGATGGTTAATTGGTTATGGACGTTTTCACCTAACGGGAGGAGGCGGTACAATTTCGAGGTGTCACAAGTATTTTAGAAATTGATATATTAATCGTGATAATTTTAGAAGTTAAAAATCATACTAAAGTGAATTCAAAATGTAAGAGCCTTATGTCTCTAATTAACTTAATAAATGATATCTTGTCTTTACAAAATTATTCAGATCAAATATATATATAACGTAATAATATATTGTGTCAACTTATTTTTATACGCTTTTCTGGTAAAGGTTGTCATTTACATATTTCACGATAAAGCAATTGTTTCTTAATTACCATAAACAACAATTCAATACTTTTACTATAGATTCTTTTTATCATTTTGATATTTTATGTTCAATATCTAATTTATTTCAAAAGTTCGAACTACATTTAAGTTAGATTTTTCGATGAAAATGCTTTTAATAATGTACCAAATCTACAGTTCAATCATAAAAATTTTAAACCCAATACCCTATATGATCAATATTATGGAGACCATTATTGATATACAAGACAAGATGATAAAAAACAGCCAAAATTCATTCGACCGCAAACAAGTCATTTTAAATCAATTCAGTTTTTATATGCCGATTATATAAACTGGAAAAAATTATATGTAACAATTTAACTTGACAATTTCAATTTATGTTTTTAGGGATTCTAGGATACAAGCAAAATAAAAGTCAATATTGTAACCCATTATAAAAAAAAAACTAGAAGTGTATGTTACCGAGAGGGGGTCCAACAATGTAAAGGTTTGGGCTTTTGAAGAAAGTCCCAAGAACTGCCGGACCACGAGTCCTTCCTCTGGCTGATCTCTTCTGTTCAGTCTTCTTCTTGTTTATCTCCTCGTTATTATCATCAACCTCTCTACATATTCAAAATTGCCAGCTCCAAACTCTTCTCAGCCATCTACACTTTCCCATGGCTGCATGTAAGTTTTTCTCTCTCTAACCCTAAATTGCAATCATGTTTGTATATATATAATTTTTCAATTTTATGGTATTTATTAGAACTCTGTTTTTTTGATTTATTGACATTATATATCTCGAAAATGGACAAAAAATTTAAATTTTGATTGATGCAAGTTGTTGACTTTGTGTTGTGTGAATTATTTAAACCAGGTAGTTTTGGAGCTTCAAGTTTAAAACTCTCAAACTTGAAATTGGGTTCTTCTGGAACCAAATTATGCAATTTTCAACCATCATATGGCCCTAAATTTCAAATCCCAAATCGATATGATGCGTTGGTGTTATCACAAAGATCAGAGAAAGCATTTGTTGGATGCCGGTGTTCCCGTGCTGCACAATGTAAGTGATTAATGGCCATTTAGATTTTCAGTTGAGCTTTTTCTTTGTAACCCATCAAACTCACTTGTTGATATACTTTTTTAAGAAGAATTGTGTTCTGTTATATTTGCTTGCACATTTTAAGGAAGTAGAGTAGACTCAGTAGAGAGGGAGTTGTTTAAGAAGGATAGCAAAATTATATTAGACTAATAATTGGTATATTTGATGCAAAATTTTAGGCTATGTAGAAATGAATTTAGATAAACAATGTGTATCTGAGTGTATCTTGACAAGGGAACGCATTGGTTTGTATTCATTTTCCCAACAAGTTGTATCATAAATCACAGAGCTTACTAGGGAGTAGAGTATTATGAAAAATACCAGGACAAAATTTGAATATATGAACAAGGTTAAGATGGTCAATCTACATTTTTTTACAGTGTAACGGCCAACTATATGTATCACATTGTTTGAATCTTTTCTCTCTTTTCAAATTATTGGAGATTTTATGTAGAGTTTAGAGTCTTTAGACCAAAAGTCGTGAAACATAATTTCGGTCAACCGCACGCGATAATTTTTGTAATGCTTGTCAAACTAGCGAGAATAACCGGAAATTCTGGATCTCAAAATTGCTGAAAAAGGACTAACCTAAATGATGTGTTTGGATTGGTGTAGTGGATTCACTTTTGTTCTAAATGTCTGAAACCTGAATCGGTTAGTCTGGATTCTATAATGTGATTATTTGAAGCAAATAAGCCACTGCATCCATTTGAAGGTTGCTTATTGATTCTGAAAGCCAATTTAAACAGAGTCCATATTCGTCGCAGTGAAACTTTGATATGTTAATTTCAAGAGCCATATAAGTTCTCGTATATTTTAAATGATCTGCTAAATAACCTAAGCATGGTGCCTTGGAATTCATTTTACCAATGAATGTTAAAATATCCTACATACACCAGGTTTCTTTTCAAAGGTCTAGAATTTTATTTCTATTTTGTTTGTGTTTGTTGTGGAATGAAATGCTATTTTGAAGTTTTTCATCAGGAGTGAACATGGTAGATGCAAGGACCATTTTCAACTTTGCTCATATTCATGTGTTTTACTGTCAATACAACAGCACAGATACATTTAGAGGAAGGATCTGAAGAATCTGAACCTTCTGGTGAAACCAGCCATCTTATTCCAAATTCATTTGAGGCAAGTACCTTGCTTTCTTCATACAGCTAACCATGTTTCTGGTCCTTATTAAACAAAAACTAGTGATTTGTTGGTATGACATTTAATGTTGTACTTGAACGTATTAATGCATGGTTCTTATTTAAATCTTTTGCTTCTTCTACTTTCCTTATCTCATTCTGAGTTTGCTGCTCAGTAATAATATTGAAAATCTGCTACATCCATCATAATTACTTTAGCTTCATGAATCTTAATTTCTATTTTGTGACTATAGTTGTAAATTATGAGCATTCAGCATCTTTCAAGGTTCTGAAAATAATGATACAGATCTCCATGGTATTTTCTGTACGAACCAGAATCAAAACATCGGGAAGTAAATCAACGTGTACTATAAATCATGAAATCTAGATCTCAACTGAACAATGAAACTAGAACTTAAAAAATACCAGTTGTCATTATTGGTGTGCATCTCTTTCTTTATCATGCGGTCTGACCTCATTCTCATCCCTTTTACAAGTAAGATGAAAGGGATAGCAAATTTTTTTTAAATCTGATTTTGTTTTAAATTAATCTTTGAGTTTTTCTAATTTCTATGCTAAGTCTTTGTAGTCTGTAGATAATCTTGGTCCCCTTTGCAATTCCATGATTGCTGATAGAAATTTCAAAGAAGTCAAAGCATTGGCATCATAATCAGATTCAATCTTAATCTATGCTTCATTTTGTTATAGCAAGTCTTATTAGTTTTACTTGTTATCATACCCTCTTTAGTCTTGTAGTGGGAACTGGAGAATACATGTGACTTTCTGCTAACTCTAGATGCATAAATTGCATGCAAGAATTGTACACATATGAAGACCTATTTGTGAGATTCTGAGTACCTCATTTCAATCCAATTGACAGGTGGAATCTCTTGTCACAAGCATATGTGATACAACTTCGGTTGCAGAGTTTGAGCTGAAAGTGAGCAGTTTCACTCTCTCTCTAGCATTTTTAATGGATGTAATATTGTTAACTTTAACGGAGATTTAATGAGCTTGCTTTAATTTCTTCATTAGTACTTGAATAGTATTGTCTTTCTTGATTGATTTTCTATTCCGAATCTCATCGTTGTTAGCTTGGTGGATTCCATCTCTATGTGATGAGGGACTTGACTGGTAAAATTGAAGCTTCACCACCTCCTGTTTCTGATCCTGTCGTCAGTACACCAGTTGCAGCACCTGAACTCAATGGCTCTGCATCTTCAACATCTTTAGCAATTACTAAACCAGTAACTAATTCAGGTGGGCTTCAATCTTTCCTTGATACAGCCACTGATGAAGGGTTGGCGATATTGCAATCTCCTAGGGTGAGAAAACAAAATACTCATTTCTGGTGCTCTTATATATTAAACTATGGGAAATCGTGACACTTAGTCAATAAGGAATGCAGGTTGGATATTTTAGGAGATCCCGAACCATCAAAGGGAAACGTGCACCTCCATCATGCAAAGAGGTAATCCTCTATGCCCTCTCTGGTGATCGATATGAACAACTTCTGAACTTCCCAAACTTAGATGAGTTAGGAAATCATTGGGACCTCAAATGACTTCTCTATTTCATGACATTTGAAGTTTGTGTCTGCTGCCACTCTTTAGTTTTTATTGTTCTATAACATTTATTTTCTATTCTTTTACTTTTTTGACATGCATATAATTAAATACGCGTACTTAGTTACTATTTACAAAGATTAGATGAGATGTTAACTTGTTCATTGTTGACAGAAGCAAATAGTGAAGGAGGGCCAAGTGCTTTGCTTCATTGAGCAACTTGGTGGGGAGATCCCTATCGAGGTTTGTACCTTCACTTCGTGGTGGTTGTTTATGAGTGCAAGCAACAGCAATTCTTGGATTATTACCATCCGTTTTTATATGTCAAACTTTTTTGCGTCTTTTTGCTGTTCAGACCTTACATAATGATCGAAAATGCTGATTTTTTGTTTACTTATCCTATATTTTCTAGTCTGATACTTCTGGAGAGGTTATAAAGATACTTCGAAAGGATGGAGGTATGTCTGGTCATCACTTGTTTAAGCTTCATGTATATCCTTTCTCGCAACTTATCCGATTTGTGGTGTTTCACTTGACAGATCCTGTTGGATATGGTGATGCCCTTATTGCTATTCTGCCTTCCTTCCCTGGAATAAAGAAGCTTCTCAGTGAATAGTTTGAGTATTCTTATTTTCCTGTCCTAAAAAGAGTTGTTTTTGTTTCCGGAGATTTTGTTTTTCCATTTTTGAGCAACAATTTTATGGGTTTTGCCAAAACGGACATATGGTTGGCACATGTTTAGACAGTTTCATTTATACCATCAACCTTTGTAATTGCTGCGTCTGAAGCTACAAGTTTGGTTCAGATTTTAGAATGTATAATTGGCACATGATTTAGCCCACATGGAGGAAATAGTATGTATCTGTATATAATATTCTGGGTTTGCCTATTTATATATTATTGGTTAGATTTCATAGTGAGGTTTGAACTGGAGAGTAGTTTGTTCAAGGGCAAATTCGACAAATTCTTGATTCTGTAGCAGGAAGTCGCAGTAGCAAGATGGCCCTTGGATTCACTTTCTCGGTTACCTTTTTATTAAAAGATTATTATAAATGGTAGTAGCAAGTTGCAGTAGTTTGTAAATGGTTTTATAGTTTACAAGAGGATTATTATAAAGAGAGAGAGGTCAATTAAGGATGTCTAACGATTACGGAGAAGAAAGAGATGTTTGACTCACACTTTTTTGGAGTTTTTAAATGAGAAGGAAAGAAAAGACGAGAAGAGAAGAAATATTTTTCTCTCTTTGTAAGTAAGAGAAAAGAAAAGATGAGAAAAGTTAAAAAAATTTCTTTCATTCTATTTCTTTTCGAAAGTGGGAAGAAATTTTTTTAAATGATATAACTATAAATTTTCTTTTCAAATCCCTCACTTTCTTTTCTTAAAAAACTCAAAGATGACTTAATTATTATATGTTTTCCTTCCTTTTCTTTCATTTAAAAAAAACTCAAAAACAAACTAATGATTCATTTTTTTACATTTTCTTTTCTTTTCTCTTCAAATTAAAATTTCAGGACAGGGTTTGGGATTTATGGAGGGAAAAAAAAATTGTTTGAAAATTTTTATTCTCTTATTTGGGAGTTGAGAAGAAAATAAATGAAAAACGTCAATTTTATGATTGTATCCTTTTAAAATTAAGACGTGAATATGATTTCATACAAAATGTGAATGATAAAGTTGATATAAAAAAAGTATGTACAAGTTAAAAAGATTTTCCCTTCAAATCTTCTGACTTTTGAGAAGAAAAAATTTGAGAGAAAATCTTCACTTCTTATTTCCTTTCTCTTTGCTTTAAAAAAAATTCAAAGACAGCTGAAAGAAATATTTTCTTCCTATTTTCTTTTCTTTTTTTAAATAAACTCAAAGACACACTCATCCCTCTTATGGTACTCTCTCTTAAAATCCCTTATCAAAATACTTCTCAACTCTTTTGAGTAAGCAAGCGTAAATAAAATGGATAAATTAGCTGTATGTAAATTCACATCTGAATTTTGATTCGAAAAGGAATAAAAGCAAACAATCTGCAGATGAGTTTCCACTCCATGATAGTAATATTACCATGTTTTGGCTGAAATTTTGACATCGTAATTTATATTACAAAAATTTAAACCAAAATACAATGAAATTTCTGTAACTTATCCTTAAAATTTTAAATCGAAAGGAATGAAATCTACGTAGCTCATCATGCTTGATAACTTATACGGAGTAGAAACTGGTATTTACGTAATGTACTGCTGCGATTGTTAACCATGTAGAAGGGGCCAGGGGCCCATAAGAAGGCCTAGCACATAACTTCACTGGGTCTATAATTCTCGAGGCTGCTGGCCTTCTGCCTCCATTTTGTCTGTCTCCACTCTCCACTGTTGCGTACAAGAAGACCAAATGTTTTGAGGGCTTTTGATTTTCCTTTTCCAGGTCCCATTTTAATTAATTCTATGCAGCAGATCAAAGGTGATGATTCCATTTTTACTTTCTTTTCGCCATCTTCTTAATTCCTTGAAAATTGAAATACACAACTCCGTCTGATCATTATTTGTGTTCCAAGTCACTCTTACTTGCTAAAAAGGTCTTCCTTCTCTCTCTCTCTCTCTCTCAACACAAAACAAGGTTTGTGCTGCTCAAATGGGTTTCCATCATATCTCAACTACAGTTACTTCTCGTTCTCTCTGCTGACTCCCATTGATGGGTTTTTTAGTACTAAACCCTCCTAAAGTCTAAAACCCTCTTACGCATTCTTTCTGCAAACATGAGTGTTTCAACTAAAACCCCTCATCGTCATTTCTCAATTCCACCCATTAGATTTACTGACCAACAATCTGGAACCAGAAATCCTCATGACACCGAGTACCAATCTTCCAAGAGGCCCAGATTATCCGAAACAATGAAGAATCCAACAATGCCCCAATTCAACAACAGACCAACGATGGCAGCCAATACTTACAAGAGTAGCCTATGCCTGCGGTTCAAAAATGGCGATGGTTGTCGTTATGGGAGCAATTGCCATTTTGCCCATCACTTGGGAGAGCTCCGAAAACCAGCATCTCATGGGCAGAAAATGGTAGCCAAAGATACTGTGAGTTTTGGTTATTCAAGACTCTATAAATGGTCTGGTAATGGGGATGAACGCCCATATGGGTATAGATGCCGTTTTCATCACGAAGGTGATACGGGAGAGATGCAGAGGAAGACTTATGCCATTAACATTCAGGCTTCTGGTGATAATGTGGAAAACACTGTTGCTGGTTCGAGTTCAACAACAAAAGAAGAGGGGTATCAAAGATCAATATTTTGGAAGACAAGGCTCTGTATCAAGTGGCAGATGTATCAAGATTGCCCATATGGCTCGAGGTGTTGCTTTGCTCATGGACAAGCAGGTATTCGATTGTTAACATCACCTATTTATGATTTCATCATCTACTTGGAATAATAAGGCGTTGAATATCATCAGAACATGTACATGGCAGTCGCAATTATAATGTAATTGGTATCATAGAATCATATTTGTTATATGCAAGGGATTTGAGATCACACAATTTAGAATTTAATCCTTGGAACTGATAAGATACAAGAGATGCCTCTACTTGCATACCTCTTTGATTGTTGTCCGTTGTTCCTTAACTTTAATTCAGTGAATCGGTACTTGTGGTTATCAATAATTTTAATGAGTCTCCGACTTCTGTCTTTATTAAGCTGCTTGTGATCTTTAAATTGTTTAGGAATGTTAAGCAATTATGTTGAGATCGATGAGAGAGATTGGATGATCCTTGTCTCAACTGTCAAAGTTCTTGTTCTACGAGACACATGAATTTGAATAAGAAACGATGTAGATCCTTAAATTTCGTACACTAACCTAGATTATTGTTGTTCAAATGCTGTATTAACTATATTAGTTGTCTTATTTGATTGGCAGAACTACTTCCTGGACCCAACTCAAAAGTTAGGAAATTATCATCAAGTTCTATTGCTGGTTCAGATGAAAATGAAGCTTGCAATGGAGGAGGGAGTGCGACTGCACAAAAGCAGCTAGTGGAGGGTCATAGGTGTTTGATCAAGTTTAAAGAAGTAAAGAAGATCATAGGCATATATGCTGATTGGATCGATGATATATATGCCTTCTCAGCTTGAGTTTTGATATGCTGCAGTTTGTCAATTTTTTACATATAAACTTAGGCCATTCCTCCCTGTTATTAGCTCATCTCTGGACTTCCAATTTGGTCATCATATGTTTTGACATGGCCGCATGCAGTAGCATTTCTATTTGATTCCTCTGATAATGAAGTCTTGTGAATTTCAAGTAGCTTTTTCATGCTCTATATATATGTCTATGTACAAACCGCTTGAGGAATATTAACAGTTGCCTTGATGCTTGTGTTGTATATATCCATTGTCTCCAAATCATAGTATATCATTACCTCGGTCAGCTTCTAATGTTTCCTCATAAAGTGATTTTTTTTGTGCGGTCCCTCTAGAATACAGCCTAATATGCAGTTCATTTTTTCGACTCCTTTTCTAAAAAGATCCCAGCCCTCCGGATTTATTAAAAGAAAATTATGAAAATGGAGACACAAATTGATCTCAAAATATTTTTTTTTGGCTCTAACAGGTAACAAGTAAATTTTTCAAGAGCCTTTTGCCTCTCATCTTTTCCTCTAACTTTCTTATTTTTCACCGCGTCCATCATTGTCATCCTAAGCCACACCCTCTTGAAATAATTTTCTTATCTTAAACTTTTGTTTAAGAAAATCTTGTGTTTGTGCCCTCCTGTTCCAATAATTATTAAGATTTTCCAAGTATTTTTATTTTTTGCACTCCTTATCACTAATAACATTCTTACTTCCCGGAACCAGAAGTACCATAGGGAATTGTTTCAAAACTAACGATATTCACCTAACCATCGCACCAGTGACTTTAATGATTACCAAGAACTGAGGAACTGGCTATAATAGACTGCAAGAATAATTACCAGTGACCACTTCTTTGCTCAGACTTGTAGCATTAATTGGTAATATTGATTTAAGACCTAATTTTTTGGAAAATTTAATTTTTTACATTCCTGAACTTTTATTTTTTTTCACAAAATTCTTTGATTACTCACAACAAATCTTGCAAAAATCATACCTCGAAAGGAAAAAATTGGAGATAACTTGTGAAAAGTAAACTTGATTTTGGACTAAGGAGATAGTTCTAGATATGTGGAAAGTCATTTTTTAGAATAAATTTATAAAATATTTAGAAAATTACTATCTAGATAATTGAGGGAGTTACTAGGAAATATCTACATATAAATATAAGTCAAGTATCTAGAATATTCCATGAACTAGTATGAATATGACACTTGTAGTATAAATATGAGCCAATAAAATTAAACATGAATGAGACCTATTACCAAATTAGTTTTCTGAGTAGAAAATCGTTAGTATATATGTGAGTTTTCCATGTTCTCCCTATAGAAAGTATATATGAGTTTTCCAAGTATCTTATCTACTTTTATAGTAAAAATGATAGCCATTATGCATATATGAATGATGCCATTTCATATGAGTTTTCGTATCTTATCATGTATCTTATCTACTTTCATAGTAAAAATGATGCCATTTTCATCGGAACCTGCGCGCTTCCTCCGCCAAATAAACCAAATCCAAACTAAAGTAAATATTTATCCGTGCTATTGAAGAAAAACTCATAGAGTCTGGATTGGGCAAAAGAAGAACTCACACAGATTGAGCAGGAGATCCAAACAAAAACTCATAGAGATTGGGCAAAATAAGAACTCACACAGATTGGACAGCAGATCCAAACAGAAAAAAAAGTAAAAAAATGTCTTATTTCTGGGTCCAATCCAAACAAGAACTGACAGAGATTGTGCAAAAGAAGAACTCAAACAGATTGGGCAGGAGATCCAAACAGAAAAAAGTAAAATAATGTTTCATTTCTAGGTCCAATGGAATTCATTGGTATAGGAAGAAACCCATATTTTAATAGGACCGCTACTACAAAGAGTATTATACGCTTGAAATTTTTATTTTCGATCATATTTTAACTGTTAATACGATATATAAGGACCATTACTGCAAAGAATATTACCCCTTAATCGTGAACTATTGATTACTTATTGAATCATGTGAATTGCGTGAAAGCAGGAGATTAAAATAGAAAAAAGTAAAAAGCTGGACATATAATTTAATTGGTGTACTCCTACTAAACTGATTGGACAGACATAATTTGATTGCAGACATAATTTAATTGATGTACCTCCTACTAAACTGATTGGGCAGTAAAAAAATGGACATTAATTGTACCTCCTACTAAACTGATTGGGAGGGAAAAAATGGACATAATTTAATTGGTGTACACATATAATTTAATTGGCTTATCTCCTACTAAACTAATTGGGCAGAAAAAGAAATGGACATATAATTTAATTAGTGTATATATATCATTTAATTGTCGTATCTCCTACTAAACCTCTACGCGTACGAGGTCAATTTTAACTCCATTTAATAGTAAACATAATAATTTTGAAAGTCAATTTTAACTCCATTAAATGGTAAAAATAATAAATTTTTAATAATAGGAAAAATGTGAACGTATATGATCAATTTTAACTTCATTTAATAGGAAAAACGTGAATGTATATAATCAATTTTAACTTCATTTAATAGAAAAAACGTAAATGTATATGATTACTACAACACAGAGATTTAACTCCATTTGACAAAACCACTTAAAAACTCATTTTAACTTCATTTAATAGTTAAAAAAAGTATATGATTACTACAAAATAGAGATTTAACTCCATTTGACAAACCCACCCAAAAAGGCAAACACTACCCGGATAACCAAACAAATTAATGGTCATACCACTAATAATTTTTGTTCAACTTTTACATGTCCAGAGAAAAAAAGTTTGGTTATCATATAGCCTTGTTTGGAAAGAGGGGGACAGTTCATCCTTCTGCTCATCTTTAATGTAGAGTTTCCCTTGAGAAATTTAAACACCAAAATCTATCTCAAATTTACTTGTGTTCCATTACAAAAGATTAGTAGTACAATTCAAAAGTTGTTCCAATTACCAGCAGAGAACAGTGCTGAAGTGCTCAACTAGACTCAATATACATATATTCTGGTGTATTCAAACTGATCCTTTATTGGCAGATTGAGCGTACTTGATGGTTGATCTGGCTAATGCATCCACAGGGTCAACACATTTCTTAAGCAGAGGATCATTTGGGGGTAAAAGTTGTCGCATGTCATCAGAAGCTAGAATTACAGTGTTGACAGCTCTTACCAAAAGAACTTGAAGTGCGATTCTCAGCAGGGTTCGTGCTCCTTCTATGTCTTTTTGGCTTAGAGCTTCAACTGCAGGGATAACAGTATGTTCCATTGTAGCTTTATCTGGCAACACTACCTCAAAACCCTGCATTCACGGCAACCCCCAGATCGAACAAGTCAAGAAAAATTGAAAACCATTTATAACTACGAAAAAATACAACCGCCTCCAAGGAAACACCAAGGAAGCAAGGAGCATTTCTTTTTGCAGAAGTACCAGAAATTTCATAATTCAAATTTAATATGAACTTGATTGATTTCGATGGTAAGATGATAAAAAATACAAGCTATGTAAGTATTCCAACAATGAATACTATTCGTTTTATGGAGATCTTGTTGAAATCATGTCACAATTTGTATTTCAAGATTTTGCGACATAGTACAAATAAAATGAAATATAACTTTTTTTTTTAGAAGGGGAGTACCAAGAGACCTTAGTTGCTATTCATCCTTCTTTTTGTTACATATGGATGAGAGCTCTTATTATATCAATTACTGAATTGGAGCAACCAAAAACTGAGCTAGCATACCTCATTCTGAAGCTTCTCCTGATAAAACCCTGCTGACAAAGTTGCACTGGTGGCAAGAACACCAATTCGTATTGGACTTCCTGCTTCAAGTGGCCTCAACTTTGCTTCCTTGAGCTCCTTGGCTACACACTCACCCATATGAAGGACCGGAACAGAACATCCCTTTGAAACCTCATCATACCATGAATGTGATATATGGCAAGGCATTGCAATGCAGCGAGCTCCAGAACGTTCGAGGAAAGCCCTTTTACTCCTCAAATTTTCCACAATTGGCATGTGATCCAGTTTCAAATGTTCACCTTTTCTTTCATGTTGCAATAGCTCTGCGTTTAACACCGGATCAGAACAAAGAACAAAGGGTAGGCCAGCTTCTTCACCATTTGAGCCCATGAGTAATTTCTTGACAAAATTGAGAGTAGAATTAACTGATACACCTCCAATGATTCCCACAGCATTTTGCTGATTTAGTATGAAATCACCAGAAGCACTTGTAACTAAAGGAGTATCCAAACTAGAGCCCTTCTTAGAATCGGGTATAATTGACAATGGGGATAAAGCTCGAACTGAAAATGTTCTTGTTCCGTACAAGGTTTTCTTTGCTCTTATATCACCCAAAATATGTGATGGGTAATACAACGTGTGCAAAGACATTATTGAGAACAAAAATATCTTGTACTACTTCTCAAACTATCTAATGCCTATCCAAGATTCTTTTAACAACGTAGCAAAGTAGAAGAAGATACATATCAGAAATTCAGAATCCTGAATTTAGAATACAAAGTTATAATGATGACCAACAAATCATTATAATTTGGAATTCTGGAATTAGCATCGAGATTTGATTGATGCAATCAAATCCCATAAGAAAGAAATTAAAAAAATATATCCCTAAAAATCCAATCTTTAGACTCTGGATCCAATACCTGTTTCAATTTAACCAAATCAGAATCGTTTAGAAATTGAAACCCACATCAAGAAGTGCTTGCATTTGCATTGGGCTCTCAAGAAACAGCTCCAACCTTTGGCAAATCTAGCCAAACGAAGCAAATCCATGGACTATATTATCCCTAAAAGCAAAACCCCACAAAACCCGGAAATTTTGGTCACTCAATAATTCAAGCAGCAAAAAAAATATCATGTTGAGAAAGGCAATTGGGGTTTATGCAATGAATGAAAAACACAATCTTTTATGTTCGGAAGGGTTTTTATGAATAGGCCAGAATTCACTGATTCACACAAAATCAATGGCAATGTAAAAGGAATCTTTGTGTCTGCCAAACTTTCTTAAAATCCCAATTGTCAAACAATAAAAAGGTAATCAAGGAGAAGCCAGATAGTAAAGAACAAAGAAGAGAAATGCACATATTTGTAACTTTGTGTAGATCTTCCAACATAGTGCATGGGAGAATGAGCGTGGGACAATGGGACTGTTTGATGGCTGACTCTTCGATGTCGAATAGATTAAAATGTAAAAATGTGGAGAGAATTTATGGGTTATTTGCAAAACTTTTCTTTTAACTAATATTTTTATAAAATTATTCTATCATTTTACTAAATTTATTGAAACTAACCTTTTCCAAATTGTCATCTAAAAATAAGATGAGAAGATGAAGATTTCATCTGACTAAATTGTGAGTACGTCTCACTTGAGGACATTTTAATTACTTGTTAAATACATAATTAACTCGTTTACATATTATTTATATTTTTTATGCTTGATATTAAAAATCTTGAAGGTTAATCTCTATTAATTTATTTGTCATTCAATTTTCAAGAAAAACGTTGTACCCGATTGGAAAATGACGAGCCTCTTGTGGTTATTTTATACATAACTATTTTGGTTAGTAGAAAAAAATTGCTAATGCTACCTTCATGTAAGAAAAGAGAAGTAAAGATATTGCAATAATTGTTAAATGTAATATTTGACATCAATTACTGGACGTAGTTATTATTTGTTTTATAAGTGAAATGCGATTACTGTCAAAAATGTATTCGTCGTGTTGTCAAAACCAAATTATACTTCCACTATTTCAAAAAAAAAAAAAAAACTACATTTAGAAGAAAAAAATTATTTCAAAAAAGAGTTACATTTAAATTTTTCTTTGTTATTCTACGACAGATTGAGAGGCTTTCAATTATAAATTTATAAATTTTGTCAAGATTCATAATAAATTTTATAAAAAAAAAACTTATGATTTATATATTTAATTTGACCAAACTTATAATTTATACATTTAATGCATAATCAAAAATATAAAATTAATAATCCGTCAAAAGTTTAAATACTATACTTTTTATGGAACTGAAAAATGAAGCCTTTGCGGTATTAACTTAGCGTCCGATAGTCGCGAAATAATCACCTCACACCCTGTACGGGTTAGATGAAAATGACGTGTATATCAATTCCACACAATGGTTAGTTGACGAATGGACTACTCTAAATCTCTAATACCTTTTGTTGTCTTCTCCGCATATATATATATATATATGTATATATATATATATATATGTATATATATATATATGTATGTATATATATATATATGTATGTATATATATATATAATTATTATTTTTTTGGTGTAAGTGTTGGTTATTAGAATTACAACAACAGAATTTTACAAATTAGTTACAATTTAACATGTCTCTTTCTTTTTCTTTCTTAATGAATGTTATATCCTACTTAGAAAAAGGGGTAGGAAAGGCGATATGGTGATAAACTATATTATATTTTTTATTTTGTATACTGTCATCACAATTTGATTTGTTAACCTTTACGTTAATAATAGAAATAAGTTAATATCAAGTGATATCAATCACGAAATAGAATTTGGGTATATAGCAGTAAGATTTTAACTTGTATAATTACCGGCGTGTAGTATATAAATAAATAATAGAAGGAAAACATAATTACTTTATTTCTTTACAAAATCAAGAAAATTATCTTAATTTTATTTTTATGGCGAATCAAGAAACGTAATACTTTTTGCAGAATAATTAAGATGATATATGAAAGCGTACCGTTGGACCTCTAAAAAGGAGGGGATTGATGGTGATTTTTCTTTTTCCCGTTGTTTTCTGTTCATTTTATTTTCCTTTAATTCTTTTGTGGGGGCAACTTGCAGCCGTTGTTTTTCATGCATAATTTCTTCTATAAGCACCAATGATGACATCAAAGATAACACTCTTTTAAGAGGGCCACAACTTTTTGACAACTAAAAAAATGTTAGCCTTTTTTCTTCTTTTTATTCATTTTGACAACCAATGTTATTTTTGAATATATTTCGGTAGCTATCAATCACCTAATGCAGTGATAACTAATATCAATGTAAATATAAAAATTTCTTTTTCCAGGACTTAAAAAGTAGTATTGCTGTTAGAGTTTTCAAAATTTTCTTCAAATTTATTGTTTTTTACTCAATCTAAAGAAATTATACTCCGTATAAGAAAAAGAAAATTTAATACAATTTTTAAAAGTATATCTACTACTTTATTGGGGAAAAAAATACTTTAGTCAAATTAAGTGTCTATTATTAGCAAAATGGAGTTCATTTTAATATAATATTTTCAATTCACGTACAGTTTTCATTAAATAATAATATATAAAAATAAAATAAAATCTGACAGCATGCTAAATTGCTAATGAACCCCTCTTATTTGCCCCTTGGGCTCTTGAGGGAACCGCTTTTCATGTGGAGAATAATTAATCGATGCGTACATAATACCAACAAAAAATATTAATAGACAAGTCATCATCATGAATAGTACTGTCCTCTACTACGAGCAGCAGCACCCCACCACATGTGGGTCAGATTTAGTTTCAGTGCGTCACGCATCCCAATGTCAATCAATAATAATTCTTTGCTCATCTCATCTTTAAGACTTTTTAATCAATATCTTTGATGTAACAACATGTTTAGCTCCAAGCCAATTTGCTGCATAAACCTCTCTTCATCTGCAATAATTTGTAAATTGCGTCTCTCTTTATAAAATGAAATCTTGTACTTATTTGTGATTAACAGTACGTCCGAGGTGTATAGCAGTATTATTACATACATTTCTTCATAGTACTAGCCTCGGTCTAAGAACCTTGAACTCAATTACACACAATGTGGAGCAACCTTCCTCCTGATCTCCTAGCCAACATCTTCTCGTTCCTCTCTCCAGACTCATTGGGACGAGCCATGTCCGTCTGCAGCCACTGGTACACGTGTGCCAAGTACGCGGCCCCGCGGCGGCGCCACCCTCCCTGGTTGGTGGCGCTGCCGTCCCGCTGCCGTAGCCTCCCCTCATGTTATGCTCATAACCCAATTGAACAAACTTGGCATTCGCTCGCTTTGGATTCTGTCCAAAGACCATCTCGGGCAATTGCTACAATTGGTGGTTTAATACTCTTTAAATCCACAACCGCCACAGCCCTTCAACTAGCCATATGCAATCCATTTACTAGCCAATTCAGACACCTACCCATGTTACGTATTGCCCGGACCAACCCGGCCGTGGGCTTGGTGGAGGTGGGGCCCACTCAGTTTCAGGTCTACGTGGCTGGTGGGATGTCCGATGCATCCAATGGTGGCGCCTTGTACGAGTCTACTGTCGAGATGTACGATTCACGATACGACACATGGAAAGTTATGGGGTCAATGCCAATGGAGTTTGCGGTGAGGTTGACAGTTTGGACCCCCAGTGAGAGTGTTTACTCTAGTGGAGTCTTGTATTGGATGACTTCAGCCCGGGCCTATAGCATAATGGGATTTGAGGTTGGGACAAACAGATGGAGAGAATTGAGTGTTCCTAGGGGTGATAGACTTGAATTTGCATCTTTGATGCCAAGAAATGGAAGTTTGGCACTTGTCGGTGGCGGCGGCGGCGGCGGCACGGATACCGAGGGAGGAGATGCATGGATATGGGAGTTGGGGGTGGAAGATAATTGGGTTGTGATTGAAAAGTTGGGATATGATTTAAAGTTGAGGTTTCTAGGAGGCAAGGCGAGCTGGGGGAGTACAAAATGTGTGGGAATTGAGGGACAAGTGTGTTTGTATAGGGAGCTTGGATCGGAAATGTTGGTTTGGAGAAAAGTTGTGAATACAACAAGTAAGTGGGAATGGTGTTGGATTGAAGGAGGTTGTTCAGTTAAAGGAAAGCAAGTGCCAAAATTTTCAATTAAAGGACTGCTGCTTCACCCAAATCTTTCGTCTCTTGTCTTCTGAAAATTTGGAAAGATAATGAGTTGTATGAATAGGCATCACGGCGCAGATCATAGGATTCATTTCCTTTCATGTGCTTTGTTTTGATTGAAATGAATCTTTTTTATCTGTATATTGTACATTGAATTCTGGAAATGCTTAGTTTTTTGTAGGCAGATGGTCTATCATCTATCATATCGTGGTAGTAATTAAGTCCACTATGAAGTCAGAAGATATTATTTTGATATGGCTTTCAGTATTTTGACATAATAATACCTTGCCGCATGTGAATGAGATAGACCCCGTTGAGACTGAAACCATGTGCAAAAATGCAATCATAGAATAAATATGAAGAATTACCAGTTTGAAAATTTATAATTTTGATATATTGAATCAATCTTTCGTCATTTTTTTTATTATTTAAAATTTAACATTTCGTACCATTCGGTGATTTTACTAAATCAAGAGTTTGTTTGAAATCATTTCAATCCTCAAACAACCATTTTGTAACTTTAAAAATTGATAAATTCAGACCGTTGTAAATAAAATCTTAGGATTAACACAATGCCTACCAACATTCTAGTACTAGTAGTTCACATACATACCCTCTTGAACTTTTCTTGCCAATTATGAATTAACCATGTTGCTTTCATTGTACGGGTGCCGTTTTGAGTTCTTATTTATTTTATAGAGCTCTGGTTGAAGGTTTCCATTTTGTACTTATTTATCAAAGAAATCATATGCTCCTGTGTGAAGTATGTCTCATAAATACAAAGGCATACTTCACCTTATAAGCTTTATACGGTTCTTAAAATAGAATGTCATATACCAACATTTTATTTTATTTTTTTGCACAAATGGAGCATTAATTTAACCCCCCCCCAAAAAAAAAAAAAAAGGCATAGTCAACATGGTGACTTTCAAGGCATACTTGACATGAGAAGTTTTTAGAATATGATAAAACCAAGTAAAATTTTCTCAACACCACACTTTTCCTTCAGTTTGTAACAAACCACATATGAGGCCTGTACTTTTGATGCCATATGGTACGCATTGTTCCGTTGGGGTGTTACAGCATTCCCTCCTCCTCTCCAAGTTCGATAACAGTACTTGTTAAGTAACTACAAAGTTTCCATATACTTCCAGAAAATTTTGGAAGATAATGGCAATCAAAAGATAAAGCAGCTCTGAACGCTTGATTCTGCAGAGTGCCAGAATGGAGATAGAGATCGAAAAACTACAGAAGTATAGCTGCACATGGGAAGCCGAAATTCGGATACTGAAACAAGAAGAAGAGAACATGAAGAATGGTTTGGTTTTTCTCAAAGACAGCCTGCGAGCTACAGAGAATAGGCAACAAAAGATGGAGACTTTCTTGGCCAAATCATCGACTAACGCCAAGTTCATACCTCAGTTCATCCAACAGCTGGAGTTAGAAGAAGATACAGCCCGAAATAATGGTACTTCTGATTGGTCTGGGACAACAATGTTGCCATTTCTGAAGCCAAAACTCCTCCAACTGAAAGGACTAAAAGAGTCTGAATCTCCATTCTTGAGAAAAACCTTTGAAATGGTGGATGACCCGAATACGGATTCCATCATAACATGGAGTTCTTCAGGTGCTAGCTTCTTCATTCGGGACAAATCCAAGTTTACTGATCTTCTTCTACAATACTTTGGACATGACACTTTCAAGAACTTCACTAATTGCCTTGGTTCATATGTGAGTATCAAATTGTCAACGTTTTTTTATCTGTTCTTTTCTATAACCATGATTTTTAATTACAAATTAATTAGAGTATGCATAATGTTCTGTTACTTTTGCTTGTTTGTTTCGAACTGTAATCATGAAAACTCATTAATTGTACATGTTTCCTTTGGACTTTTATTTCTCTGGTATATATTAGAAGCATTGAACTATTATGTTTTGTTCATGTTTGAAATTTGATTTTACATTGTGCAATTGTTTAAAGGATTTCAAGAGAGTAGATTCATTTCTGAATGAATTCTTTCATGAAAATTTTCGGAGAGGCCAAAAGCACATGATTAAACATATCAAGAAAAAACCCAATAAATCTGAAATCATGAAGAACCTGCTGCAAGATATGGTGGCAGAGGTGAAAAGACTACGAGATCATCAAGACATGGTAATAAAAAAGGGAATTTCAAAGTTGAAGCAGCAAGAAGAGAGAACAAGGAATCAGCTGGCTTCTGTTAAACAAGCCGTTCAACGCGCAAAATGCAAACTGATGCAGCTTAAAGAAGGTTCAAATCCGACGTATCATTGTGTAAGTACTTTGTGCTTTGTTATCCTTGTCCTTAATGCTATAAGTTTCACAATTTTAAGTAATGAATTTGTTGAAAACTTGCATATCCTAAGACAATACATCATCTTGGTTTTAAATGTAGATCGTTGTATCAACTGCCTTTGAGGCTTTCTTTGTGCTTTTCTTTAGTTGATATATTATAATGGTAAGCCATATTGCTTGCATGCAGAGAAAAGGAGTAAGGCCTTGGCTCGATCCTTTCAAGAACATTGATAAGTTGAAGAATGATATGGAAAAAACCGAAATGGACATTCTGAAATTGGAATCGAACCAAGAGTTGAAAATGAACAATTTGACAGCGCTAGAAGTTTTGGTTCATGGTACAGGGTGTAGCCAACACCAGTTGGAGATTTCCATGGGGAAAACATTGACAATTCTTGGGTTTGACGAGGAAGTCAGAAAGAATCCCAACCGGCGAAAGGTACGCCATGGAAAAGTCACCAGAAGGCGTAAACCAATGAGCAAAAATAGCTCAGTGCAATCAATTAGCAACCCGAGCACAGCTGAAACTGACAAACCAAATTGCACAATGTTGAATTCTGAGGATTTAGCGTGGGCAAGAGAACTTGAGGATGATATGAGTATCGAGGCTGCAGATGAGGGTTTAGATAACTATGTCAAGGAACGAAACAGCAATGAGCGATTTGAAACAAGCTGTACAGAGAATTCTGAAGATATAAACATATGGGCCAGAGACCTTGAGGATCATTTGATCTGTGAATCAGAGAAGAAGGATAAATCGGAGAATTATGTTGAGGAACAAAGCAGAAATCCAAATTTTGGATCATATAATCCAGAGAGTTTTGAAGAGCTTAATAAATACGTGACTACACTCAACGATAGTATGCTTGCTAAGTCCTTTGCTCATGCATCAAACAACCATGTTCATGAACAATCTAGAAATGACAATGTTGGAACAAGGAATGAAGTGACTTTGGAAGATCTTGATGTGTGGGTGAGCATAATGGAGGGTGATCTTACTTTTCACTAGAACCAAGAAGAATGCTATATAGTCTGTGGCAAAAACATGTTTAGTATCAAACCCTTCATTTCATTGTTATGGCTTTTTGTGCAGTTTGCTCGACTCCTACAACAGCAGATCAGAGAGATGAAAACAAGCTTGCGCAGTATGAAAGATTGGGTTGCAATTCTAAGCTATCAGGCTTTTTAACTTTTGTATTCTTCTACTCGGTGCCTTATAACATGCAGCAGCTATTGTTGTAATTTAAATACAATTAGAAACAATGTATGAGATGTTTGTTCTGGTGTACTGCACATTCTCAAGCTTCTATTATACAGTTGCTGGTTAAATGTTTATATCGTTTTGTTGTATCTTTTTATGCTTAGAATGTTTTATTTACCGTTATCTCTACTTTAAGATGGTTATATATCTAACTTCTTTTGAGGGTTCAAAACAAGCATTCAGCGGTCCATTTGACAAAATATAACTCTTAAACACAATTATGGCTACCAATTACTGGGACATAAAATTAACTGGGTTTCTTGCTCAGTCTATTTATATACTTCATTGATGACTTTTCTCTCAGAAACCAGCAGTGTTAACAGCGCGCAAAATCACATCGAAATGATTCCATACTTGGCGCCTCCGAGGAACATCTTCAGCTCCCTTTTTGTTTTTCCAACAAGGCTTCAAAAAAAAAGAAAGGGAAAAATAACAGCAGTAACCAAATCACCCTTCTTATAAGAGCATAAACAATAAACTATCAGAGGATAAGAATCGTTAAAAGAGCATTTGAGTCTGTTTTTACACAATACACCTACACGATTAGTTTCATATGTTTACTCCCATTTTTCTTACTCAAATCATCAAGACATTACTCATTAACATTTCAAATAATTTCTGGGAACTATCTGAATAATTAAAGTGGTCAAATTAACTTTTAGCATATCTTCTAGTTGTGCTGCTTCTGGAGCTCTTAAAAGAGGGTTCCTTATAATTATGTACTGAAAGGAAGGTGTCATGATCAACTGGTCAGCTCTTCCATTAGTCCCTGCATTCATCATAGTTAAGAATGAAACCTCAGGCTTGCATAACCAGAGAAGAATTCTGGAAAGCTAGAAGGATAAAACACCTGAGAGATATACTGCTCCGCATCAGTTCGCCTAAGGAAGAGAATTGCATGGCGAGCAAGGTTGGCAAACTGATCACTAAGTACAACATTACCAATTTCTTCAAGAACCCTCACTTTAATGTAGGGATCCTTTGGAGGGACCATATCCTGGTAACACATGAGAAACAAGACAGGTATTTGGTTAGAGAATCATTCATAGTGTTCCAATCTTGAGAATCCGAAAGTCGTAGAAGGATGGTGGCAAGAAAGAGGAAAGTATAAGAGAAAGAAAATAGAGTATTAGGGAGAGAATAATATCAATAATTGACCACCAAAAGTAGAAAACAATTAAAACGGTAAGATACATATGTCCTGAAATAAGTAATCAATTTAATGCTAAAATGTTTACAAGTCTTAAAAAGCCTAGAATAGCTTAATCCTTTAGTCTTGCTGATCAAGTTCATTGCTGTCCCGTCCATGATAACTACAATATTACCAATGTTACTAAAGGTTTTCTTTTTCTTGAGGACAACAGATAGTTGGGACAGATTTAATAATAATATTTTGGTTCAGCCAGAAGGGCTAAGACCCATGTGGAATCTAACCCGAATTGGACAAGATCCAGATCCTCAAGGACCTGCAGACTACAGATTCAACATGCACATTCTATAATTTGGAGACAAAGTTTCCTGCAGGCATCAATGCCATGCAACAAATCCAGGAAGCAAGTCCATGACAACCTCTCCATGGATGATTAGTGTTGTTTGGAATTCATAAAGATCAACGATCTTTTCGCAATGGCAGCCACCCAGATCTAAAATTATATGAGAATCACCAGATGATAAATACAGGGGTGAAATACGGGATGGAGGGTGGGTCATGGACCACCTTGTTTCTTAAAAAATTTAACTAGGCCCCTCATTTTCAACATCAACACCACCTCTAATCCAAACTAGTAAATGAGTGCTATAGGACAAGCTTGTAGTGTTAAGGGCATTACACTTGGGAATTCTATTCATGAATTGCGTGGCATGAGACCCAGATACAAACATGTTTTAAGAAATCAGTGTCTATGAACAATACAAATTACCCTTAAATCAACTTTTAAAATAATCAATGTTAAAGGTTGATTAAGCATAACTGTAGTTCATACATACGAAAGGATCAACTTACCACGGCCAAATCCAGATCCAATTCGGACATGTATGACTGCAGAGTTGCAGAATGATTCTTGAAATACTCTTTCTCTGAATTGCTGAGTTTCTCTTCAATTTCTTCAGGAAGCACGCGCTCAACTGCCCATCCCAAACTTCGAATAACCTCTGCTCGATTATACCTAGTATTTTAAGCAAGAACCAGAAGAAACACTGCTGATAAACATAATTTAATAATTATTTTGAATAATAGATCTCATTTTTCAGGAAAAAACATTGCAAGTAATGAATTATATTTACACATAAGCCATTAAACAGCGCTTATTCCGGACTAATGAAAGGTGATGGATCAGTGCCCCAAAGTGATCTGCATTTCTAGCTGCCTGGTTGTCTTGCCTTTCTTCTTGCATTTTCCTATTTCACAATAAATCAAACTGAGTTATATACAAAACATGACACTTGAATAAAATGATGCATAAACCACAGTTGTGGACCATATCAGCAGTAAAGTACTAGGTCATTCCAATTCAAAATTTGAGATACATTCTGACTGTTTAAAGTGAATTTGTAATATTATAAAATTGACGTGAAATCAACAATATATTTACACATACATACTATACATACATATATGTGTATGTGCGCATTTGTAATTTGTGTGTATTGAATTGTGAGATTTGTGAATTGAACCAAAAGATCAAAATGTACTTGCCTAGCAATCTTTGCACGGAAGTAGCATTACATAAATTGGGCCAATAAGGTTTAAAATGCAGGAAGCTCATTATTCTGTGTTTTCAGGTTGTACGCAACCGAACTGAAAGTACTAACTCCAATCTGCCAGCTCATCCAACCAGAGAGTGGCGATTTATGTGATATGTTCAGAATGTGGTAGGTTCAGTTAAACATGCTTGACCCGTGGGGGGGAAAAAACACCTTGAGATCAGGCTCAGCTAACAAAACATGATTAATTACTGAAAATTTATCCATCACTTGTGCAATGAAAACACTAGTTGGTATTTTAGAGGAGAATTCATCACAACAGTGGCAAATGACTATTAATTTAGATGACGGATGAAATATGTAAAAGTTCAGGACAGCGGGAGGAAAAAGGATGGCATAAGTAAATGGAGAAAGATAGACAAGAGAGATACCTCAACAAGGATTGAAGATGAAGGAGATGACCATTACATTCTTCCAGTACTTGAGAAAATAGATCATTCTAGAAGTGAACAAAAGTGATTAGAATTTATATTTCTAAAAGTTAATTAACACTGAAATTGAATTTTACATAAGACAATAATGGGGCAATATTTTCACATAAGAAAGATAAAAATGTAAATAAGTGCTCATATAAGAATATGCAGTTGAATACACGTTGACCTGAACATACAGAAATACTTAAAGATTTGCATTTCTGAAAATAATTGTTGAAATGATAAAGAAGCAAGATAAAATCGAGAATCAGAGAATTAAAAAATAGCAGAAATACCTTGAATCTGGAGAAAGGACATGGTATTGAATATGAGTCACATTACTTTATTACCATGTGGCGTTTTAACTGCAGATATTAGGATAACATATACACCTAGATAATTTTGGCTATGCATCAATAAAACACACGCATACATAAGCGCCCACACCTCCCCCGGAAAAGTATATATCTAATCAATGCAATTACTCTATCAAATGCAAATGTTAAAAATTAAATACATATGTGGAACAACAAATTTGTTCAGATTTCAGTATCTGCTGAAAAAATCAGCAAGGGGTATGACTAATTGTGTGCCTATCTTAACTCTGTTCCACTCATAGACCCATATCTTTACAACTTACAATAATACGTTTAAGTTAGACCCAATGAACCAAATAATGAGAAGGAGATTTACATTGAAAGCAGTAAGCTGCCCAGGTTCACTGCTTGCAAATTCTTTGACCAATTCGCTTGCCTTCTTCCCATACATCTCCTACTCTGCTTCGAATCTGACATTTCATCAAGCAATTGAAGGGCATGTAATTGAACAACAAAAATTGATATCAAATTATTGGGAACCCTAATTTAGAAATCAAGACTATGGAAATACCTGGGTTTTGTTTGGGTGGGAAAAGAAACCCAGTAAATTGAGAAGGAAAGTGATGAAGAAGGGGACTTGTTATGATTTCCTAATCGGAGTAGTGATATTGACAAGGTTTTAGCGGGAAGATTTCGAAAATTCAGTACCGACTTTCAAATTACTCAAACAGTCGAAAACCGAAAACCTAGTCACTTCAGGAAAACTTTGGTGCTTCAATTTTTTTCCCGCGAAATTAGTCTTAGTAACGGCGTATGGTGAAGTCGACTATGCTATTATAATTACTTTCTATTACACATTAACACGGAGTGAAAAAATATATAATACTCCGTATTTAATAATATATGATTAAAATTTGTATAACACAAATTATAACACTAAATATTACAACATACAACTGATTTTGATACATGTCAGCACAGTCTTTCTTAAGAAATTATATATATGATAACATAACATGGAACAATCATAATAAAGATCCCTATAAGTATATGGTATTAATGATGTGATATGATCGGTTTTATTTTTTATTTTTTTTTCACACCTCTCAACTATAACTTCTCATTCTCTTTATCCCCCATAATATAATCTTTTATGTAATCTGTTTCTCTTTATCTTATGCATTTTTCTCATTTCCAAAATTAAAAATAGATTATAATTTATACAAATAGAGAAATTTATATAATCGAGTTAAGGGTGGGTGCAAAGGTAAATCATATATTCTAAAGTTACAATAAATTAATAATCAAGTTTTAAGAGCTATTAATTTTAACAGAATCGGAATATAATTGCGAAGTCTATATAAAACACATGATTGAATTTTTCTACCTTATTTTTCCTTGGCATGAATTAAGCATTTTACCACTAATAGACAAACACATTTCAAACAATAGTTCTCTGCTCCCAGAAAAAGCCATGAAAGTCTTGAGAGATCTAAAATAATCAAATGCCCGAGTGTTTTTTCCTTTTTGGGTGCAAGTGCAGACTGCAAAGTGTGTATATATTGACTATTTGCCTTTTTTGGTGATAAAGTCGAAATATTTAAAGATAGACAATAACCATAGTGAAAAGCCAACTCAAATTTCCACCATTCATAAATTAATAGTAAGCCCCCACCCCCGACCATGCTCGCAAAAAACACTTTTCTTTTAATAAGTAACATCTCACGTTAACGTATTATCTTCGTTTTTATAAAACAAGTGACAACGTAATTATTTATACATATATTAAAATTTTTAAAATTTATATTAAAATTTTGATAAATTAACATTTTTATTATTAATTAAAACTATACAAAGAGAAAATTTTGTATATAAAAAAAAAAGAGTATAGCACAAAACAAAGAGAATAGGAGAGAATAGTTATTTTAATTACACACAATAATAAATTACGAAGTATAAAAAATAATTTTTTAAAAATATATAAAATATCACTTATTATAAAAAAAAAATTTAATTCTAAAATATAATAAGTGATTTGAGTATAAACGATCGGAATCCATTTATAGGAGTTGGTTATTGTTGAATGTGGATTACACATACCGATAGACAGCTAATAGGTCAAGTGTGATTTTTCTTCTTTGTAAACAAAAATACTCCACTCCTAGAGTGCTAGTTGTGTTTAAAGCTACAATAATAGAATGATATGTTTTAAAAATTAAAAAAATGCGGCGGGGATGATGTAAAGAGAACAGTGATATGCACTCTATGTTATACCACGTAAATGCTTAATTGGTGCACAATAATTTAAATAAATAAGAAATACATGCTATGAACGTGTGTTGTTTCAATTTAAATTTACTTAAATAGATATTTTAATTTTAAATTATAAAAATATAAAATACATGACTGAAAGTATTACTCTCGAAAAAATTTGACCAAAATATGATTTAAATTAATCGAAATAATTTAAATAATGAACCGAAAGTATAAAAAAGAAATACATGCCGACTTAACAATTTATTCTTATTAGGCTGACCGCAGACATATAACCGTATTTATTCTTTAATGTTGGTACGGCAAAAAGGTAAGAGAGAATAATATATCAACGCAAAGCTTGTCATTTTCCGTTTATCTTTTTCTTTTTTGCCCTTTTTGTTGTAATTGGAGGTCTTATCATTTTCGATTAAATTAAACCTATGCAATACAATATTTTAGTTGTGTTGATACACCATGGTAGTGAATATGCGCCCTCATGTGTTTCTAATTCTATTGAATTTTCTTGTATTTGTCTATGATTAATTATCATTAAGATATGCATTTTATTTGAAAAGAAAAGAAACATATATACTATCATATCATATTATATATTTAATTCCATCTTTTAAATGTTTTTAAAAATTATGTATGTGTATGAAAATATTTGCAAAATCTTATTATTGACTGAATCAACATTCGTTAGCAATTTTTGTTGTTTATTTAATATCTTTTAATTTCTAGTACTTATGCACCGTAATGATTATTTTATAATAATTAGACAAAATTTCAATCAGAATATGATTCAGCCAATAACTCAATTTCCACATTTATAGAACTGTAATATATATATATATATATATATATATATATATATGCAAAACTTGTAAGATTTATCCAATTCCTAATTTAATTAATTAGGGCAATACCAATACACAAACACTCTTTATTGTTTAAATTTATTTATGCATAACCGAAAAAGCATCCGAATTTATGTAACTAGTAAAGACTTAGGTTGCATTTGAATCAAATAAATGAAATAAGTGGAAAAATAAATTTGATTTATGTGTAATAATTAAAGAAAATTATAAAATTTTATGATACTTGTGAAAGATGGTGGTAAAATAAACTATTATTTTCATAATTTCATTTCATGAAAAAAAAAATAAATAATTCATTTATTTTTTTTATTATAATTCTTTCTTTAATTCATTCTCATAACTCATTTTATAACTACTTTTTATTAAAAAACTTTTAATTTTTAATGTATTCCTCATTTCATTTCATTCCTTACGTCCAAATGCAACGTTATTCCTTTAACTAATCTGCCGTACAGATTAAACTTTTCTTCTCTCTCTGTCTCTCGTCTACCGGTAGAGTAGTTATATAAATCTGTCATTCTCTGCAGGTGTAAAGGAAGTCCAAACTTAACAACAATTTTCTACTATCCACCACAAAAGTAAAGTAAATTAAGATCTAGGGTTTGATTCGATGGCAGGACTGCAGAGATCTGCAGTATCATTCCGAAGGCAAGGATCATCAGGTCTGATTTGGGATGATAAGCTTTTGAAAGCTGAAATGGATCTACAGGAGCAGCGGCTAAAAGACGCAGAAAACAAATCAAATCAACAAGATCAACCACAATTATTGGAACAAGAAAAGGTGGTCGGCGTCAAAGACGAGGTTAAGAGTCCGAGAACCACCATTCCACCCATCAATACCATCCAACGGAGCCGATCCAACGGCGGAGGACGAGCCTTCCGTACCGGGAAGGTATCTCCGGCGATTGAGCCGCCGTCTCCTAAGGTTTCCGCCTGCGGGTTTTGCGGTGGATTTGCAAAACGGAAGGAGTCCCGCGGTCAACCCAAATCCGGTAAGCGTAGAGCAGGATGAGATATTCGAATGTAAATTTAGACTGTTGTTTCCGGTTGCCGGCAGCGGCATAATATTCCGGTGAATTTCTTTATATGGATTGTGGAGAGATGCTTTTGAGTTTATAGTTATGATGATAATATATGGATTAGCCTTCTATTGACTCTTAATCATCTCGATAAATTAAAGTAGCTAGAACTTTTTGTCAATTTTTTTAATTCATGGACGTGTTCAAATTTTTAGAGAGGCCTTTTGAATATGATGAATATCTTATGTGTAATTAATGTATTCGGATTTTTTATTTATCACACTCCAAAAATTTTTAAGCACCAGATGATTTACACCTTTGTTAATCATTTTCCAATTTTTATTGTGTAGAGATAATTAATTTTTTTTGAAGGTAAATTTTTGTTTATACTACGTTCAGTCAGAGTTAATCTTGTGGATTTTTGTTGGAGCCAGAATGTGTCCATTCTTTTTGGTTGCATACGGCCTAAAGGCCACAGAAAAAAAATTAAAAAACAAATCTACATGTAATTGGCGAACTTTGAAAGAAAATGTAGTCTAGAAAATGATACATCTCTTCTTAACAAAAAAGAATAAAAATTTGCGGCTTCTGATTTATTTCACTGTATAATTTAAGAACAAACATGTATAAAATTTTATTTGCACCATCTCTTCCGATTTATCACTATCTCACGGTGTAAATAATCCCCTTAGTTACAACTGAAAAGCCAGCTTGAAAGTTTGCATGATACAGAATTTATTTGATATTTGAAAATTTTAGAAGAAAATAAACAATAACAATCTTTTACTAACACAAACTATTAATTTTAACAACAGTTTGCGAATTTATTTTTATTCTTTCGTTTATTTTTTATGAAACGTTACCATTAGACTAAGCAGTGCATGTTGACCTGAGGAGCTGCTGCTGAGACGCAATCAACAGATTAAGGCACGTTTCTAACAAAGGTCAATCTCTCAGATAACGTTCATTCTCCATACAATAAAGTGGTCCCTATTGATAATTTGAAAAATAACAAGAATTACTCACCCAGTATATTGTTCGGCCCCAACTATGGGCAAAACATAAATGGCTACGACAGTTTTTTGCTTTAGAAAAAATACTTCAACATTTCACTTTCTTTTCATCTGCTTAATCAACATTTTACTTGTTTATTTTTTCCCAAGGTAAGGATCTCAGAAGCCGAAGCATAAAGGGTAGACATGCCTCTTCCGCTAAAAGCCACTGATTAGCATCTATGAACAGTTTTACTAGCAAATCTATTGAAATTTTCGAACCTCAGAAGTTCTGCTGTTGATTCAAATTTAATATAAAAACTAACTCAAGGGCTCAAACTGTTTATGACACACGAGAAGTTGTAGAATATGAGGTCAAATCCGACAGGAAACAACCAACTGCCATTTCTCAGAAGCATCTGCATATGCTCATCGAGGAAATGGGCCAAAGACATGATCATATATGAATCTAAAGATGCCAATTAATCTGCAAAGAGTACCATTCAAGGACAAAGTCAGCCATGTAAGGAACAAAAAGAATCACAAGAAAATATGGAATAAGATAATGCACCGTACCTACAACCTCGATCGCTTACATACCTTTCTTCAGCAGTAAGAGCATTTTAAAGGAGGAATGATATTGTTAAAGGATAATGCTCACTCCTAGCTTCTATCTCATTCAATTCAAATCGCATATCAGAAACCTGCCAAGGCATGCCAAACAAGTTCACTTAACAGAAATCATAAAACACGCTGCGCACATACAGACATGAAAAACAAAATATATAACATATTGTATCCCATAAGTGCTGCACATAACATGATGATAGCAAACATGTTGACCAGCTGATAAAAATATGTATGTAATCACCAACGAAAAGAAATTCCCTATTTTGATCAGCAACATTATAGACATAGACAATTCAAAAAGCCATTTGATATATGTTCAATACCTCTATCAGATATTCCTACTCAACTGTCTGACAGAAATTTGGCGAGATATAGTCATCGTGGAAACAATGCACGATATCCTAATTATGCACCTGTTTCTCAACTAGAGCATGGAAGGCTAAACTTAAATTTCATTATCTATTTTAAGATTTGGTAAGTGAGAGTCGATAATGAATGACACGATATCGATATATTTTAAACTGAAGTACAATATAGCGCCTCACTCATAATAATAAATAGGTTCAGATTACCCATTTGAACCAACGGAATTACAAAACAACACCAAATAAAAATTGCACAAATAACTCGGTGATAGGTATCGAAAAATCCTTTGGAAATGCATGACTAAAAACACGATGTCTGATGAGAAAGAATGAAGTGTACAACAATTGCAAGTAATCTTAAAAATAATCAGAAAAAGTAGACACCAGATAGAGAACCAACCTGTGCAGTAAATGACTGCATTATTCCCCACATGAGGCCCAACAACAACTGGTAGATCATACTGCTCAAGGTAATTCCATATTGTATCTTGCAAGCTTGGAGAAACTTGAACAAAAGTAGATATTGCATTACGTGAAGCACCCTGCAGAAGTATTCACATAAGTTAACAACAGAAGTACAATTTGGGCTTATAAGCTCAATGAAATACAAAGAAAATTAGAGGTTATAGAATACATATAGAGAAGTTGAAAAAGAACTGGAAAGCAGCACCTTAAGATATGGAGGCACGTTTTCGTAACTAAGGAGTTTAAATAGCGGTTCTATGTCAGGAAACCATAACACCATTAGAAGATAACTGGAAATCAGAGAGTTGAAGTTGAAAGTATAAGGGATAAATTACCAAGATGCCATAGACCATTGCAATCAAAAAGAACATAGTAGAAAAACTATTGTTTCAGAAGAATCACTTTATATATCAGCCAGAGTAGAAACAATTCTTTCAGAAGCAGTCACTTCACACCATAGGCCTCCCTCGAATTCATAAAAGCAAACAAAATAATAAAACCTAGCAGCTTCATCAAAATTTACATAAATTACACGTGGACCTATGCTTTTCTGGGAAAATCTTAAACGAGTTAACCAGATGAGAAACAAACACTAGCCTATCGGTCAACGTTGATTAAAAGCATATTATACCAAACTTTACCAGTTTCCAATAGAAAGGAATGTCAACCTTATCATGAATTTTATTATCATTGAAAATGCCTTTATCCCATACTACTTGTGTTTACCATGAGTTATATGCAATAAAAAAATTAACCAGTGTTGTGATTGATTTTTGTTTCTCAATAAGCATAAACATGACAGGAAAACAAGAAAGAAGAGAATTACATACAGAGAAATGTAGTGAGAAATTATTATCAACAAAGAAAAAGGAAGAATGCATTGAGAACACATAATAAGGGAACCGAGTTGTTAAGGAAATGTAATGACATATTTTTATCTTAAAGAAAAAGGGTGAAAAAAACGATAACCATCTGAAAGTAAACTCAGATGAAGGATCAAGGACTTCAAATAATGTGTCATCATGGAACATCAACCCGAGAAGTTTCCAAGGAAAATTATAACTTTACAAATCACAGGTAACAAAAACAGTTTTGCTGGCACCAAAAACAATTTTAGCTCTGTAACAGGAAAAAAAAATAAAGAAAGAAATGATTTCAGCTCTTCATACCGCATGGAAAAGTATTGGAAAAAAGAGTAAACTTTTGAACCTAGAGGGCATATACACAAAAATATTAATTCCACTTTTACCATGTTGCAAGCCAAAACTCAAAAGATTGAAAGCATAAGTTTCAGCTGGTTAGTGTTGACGTTAGCTAATAATCATGGAAATCTCAATAAGCTCCTTCATACCCTACAAATATTCAATGCAACCAAAGGAATTGGGACACACCAATCAATTTTTTGCAGTGATAAATTGTGTTTTTTTAATCACTCAACATATAGTTCAACTGATTGTGTTGAGTTAATTATCAATTTGACAAATTTGTCATATATTCTTATCAACAATAAGACTCCAATATTTCTTGGAAGTATAAACTGTGAAGAGTTAGAACCAACATGCATTTCGACCAGTATAGCAATAATCTTGGAAGGTGAAATTGTAAAACATGTTTGTCCAAGCCAAAGTATCAATCTAACCAATATAGCAAGTGGCAACAATCTCAGACATTAAGTAAACTGTAAATCTATGTTTCAGATACCACGAACCTGATAGATTTCACTCACAAACTCCAAGAGAGAAACAGATGGTTGAGAGGCAGCTGCAGCAGCTTGTTGAGACTGGATACTAATTTCCATTGATCCAGATACTATGTAGGGACTCAGCACAACCATAGCTTTCTCCTTTGTTACCTTCACCTGTTAAAACCAGTTCAAACTAGCACCCTTGGAGATGGAAGATGTCTCACACCTACAAATTTTGAAGGTCTCAGTAACCCAACAAATCCTAGTAAACCAAATAGTAAGAAGATGTCATATGGTAAATTGTTCTGAATGAAATTAAAAAAATCAATTATGTGCTTGGCAAGAAAAAGGAGCTACATCAAGATTGAAACATTCAGCTTAAGATATTAGGGCATAAAATCCCAGACAAAACATACTAATCAAGCTTTTGGACAGAAACGAAGGACGCGGGAGGGGAAAGAAGAGAATATACGCATCATTTCTGGTCAGAGATGGAGGAATGAATTGTTTTTATTCATTAAACTTTAAAATAATAATAAGGATTACATATAGCCCAACTCAACAAGAATCCATCCCACAACTTACACCTACACGGATACCGAACAGCAAGTTGAAATGTTCTAGAAGTTTTATACACAACAATGTAACACCCTATCCAGCAAATTTAAGAAAGAGAAAGGAAGTGAAACAGAGACAGAAGGGACGGATGGCATAAAAAGAATGTGTGTTTCCAAGAAAAGAAAGATTTGTGGGGTTTTCTTTGTCCTCACTTTTACAATGAACGAGAGAAAAGAGAGATAGTTTTCCTCTTTTATCATTAAAAACAGATGATATAGTAACTGACCTTGTCCCTGGCAAGTGGATGAGATAAAAAGTACGTTATCAACTTGTGCAGATAAGCATTGTGCATGCCGATCAGTAGATCATATATCCTCGTCGTCATTCTGAAATATTTAGCAAACAAATATAAAGTCTTACAAGAGACCAAAATAATATGAATATGAGAAACCGCATCTAATCAAATGAAATTTCATCTTAGCGCAATTAAAAGGAGAGCTACAAAACTACATTATTTGCATGCTTAATGAACGCAAAACACAATATCACATACAGAAACACACACATATCGCTGAACAACAAAATATAACATAATTTCTTTCCATGCTTTCAAATTTGAAAAACCTTATACAGACCCCTGATAAGCAGCAGTTTGAAGAACGTTATCCAACAGAAATTGGAGAACATTATTTGAGAAAATAATTTCCAAGCAGGAACAGATATCTCACATATCATTAGATGAAGCACTGGACACTTCCAGAACAGCAAACAACTCTTTATATCGTTTAAACCTGAAAAAGTATACACCAGTCATATATCTCAACCATCACTTAAGAAGCTTAATTATGTTTAGGGACAAGGGCAGGGAGTATGTTGATATGCCTATACAGACATCGAACACATAGTTTGACTTCTACTGACATATAAATATTTGAAACTAAAGTGTGTAATCCCTAACAACATGCATCCCATGCCCTTATCAAAGTCTCTCTTGATCAATGCAACTTCACCCACGCAATAAGATCAACTTAACATAATTATAAGCACATTTCAAATCTCATTTTGATTTTCTTTTCGTGAGTTCATATATATTTAAGCGGATTATTTATGAGGTAAAAATGGTTTCTCTCCGGATATTATAACCTCAATTACAAGCAACTACAAGAAATCAAACACAAAATAAATAATCATTTGAAACCTTACTTGCCCGTACTACCAAAAAGGATAAGATAAGGCAGTGCCCAAGGAGGAGTCTTTCCCTACAAACAACAGCTCGCCTTTCCACTCGAGCACCTTCTGAATCAATGACAAAGCAATCAGAGCTGGGTCCACCCAAACCAGCTGCTGCTTCTCTATTCAGTTCCTACAACAAAACATATAACAATTGCACTTACCTACATATATGAGACTTTACAGTAAATCATTCAAACGGACTGAATAAAGTGGCAACAAATTAATGGAATGTTTTCTAATCACTATTACGACTGAAATTTATCACCATTCAATAGAACACTAACTATGCCATGATCATTAATAGAACAGATGCAGCAAAATATAGAACCACCTAATTTGTTTACTTACGTAGCTGATAACAAATCATTTATTTGACCAGATGAGTTAGGTGTTGCATGAGAAACTTCTAACAAGTATAGAACGAGCTAAACACAAAATTAAAGAAGTATGAGATAAATAAATAGGATCTGAATATTTTCTCATAAAGATAAATGTTGATTGACATGAACGGCAACAGCTGCATACACACAATTTAATTTCTTATGCTTAAATTTTTCCATACATCTAAAAGTTGGAGTCATTGTGCAAGAAGCCTACTGATGCCAAAGATTTTTAAATATAAAATAAATGTTGTCGAAGCCCGTATTTTATAAGATCTTCCAAATATTTCTGAATGTCAGCGACAAGATCAGTGACGAGCCCTGGGTCGAGCACAACAGCCTGCAGCATCCACAAAACAACACAAAACAATTAAGACGATGACTCATGATTATACCAAAAGAAAATTAAGAATAAGAATAATGCCAAAATTAAGCTAAAATAAACACCGATTATTAAAACCAGCAAATGAACTAATATACCCTCAAAAGTGAGTTCTCTTATTCCAGAGTACCAAAGACTTGCCCCACTGAAATGAATGAATAATTAAATTAAACTTATTTCAAAAAAGATAAGGAGAATATGCCATTACAGACCACAAAAACAATAACAACAACAACAAAAACAATAATCAACATTGTAAATTGAGTCAAATAAATAAACAGAATGTACCTCTTGATTGGCAGAAACAAGCAGCCCCACACAGTCTATCTCATTAAGATGGAGATCATCACTAAGTCTGAGAGCCTGCCACAAAAGAATTTCCTCTCAGACTAAATTACTGTTAAGAATTTAATAAAGAGTTATTGTAGAAATAGAAAATATGGGTAAATATAGAGTATAGGTTGAAATACGAATCTGTAATTGCCTAGTGACAGGAAAGTCCTCCAAATTCGTGAGATAAATCCATAACTTCACTGTAACTTTTTCAAACAAAACTTCACCATACTTGAAAATAGAAATAGAGCAACAATATATGTGTGTGTGCGTGTGTGTGTAACTCTAGTTAAAAGTATAGGAAGTGTATTCATGAATATTACAATTTGAACATCTTGGTCGTCAAGGAGATCGGGCCAGAATCCGGAAGGCTGACTTCCCTAGATTGAACTTGATGACGCCTTCGGCGGCTCCATATCAAAATCAACCATAGAAATTCTAATTGAACAAATAAAAACAACATAACTTTCTCAAACTTGATAAGTGGTATACGTATACAAAGGAAAAATTAATACCGGAAAAGAGAGGAGAGACTGGAGAGAAGAGAGAACGACGAATGGCGTGGATGGAGGGTTTGGTCCCAGGAGCGTGGCTTAGATGGTGTCCTTTGAGGACACCATTTTCTTCTTCTGAAACCTTAGAAATAAACCTTGAAGAAGGAAGACGATGACTGAAACTGGAGTATTGCAGACAGTCGAGAAACACGTAATGAGGAGAAGGCGGGAAACCCTAAATTCAGCGTTTTAGGGAAGAAGAAGAAGGTGAATAGATAACAAGCAAAGTAAAATCGCTTTCTGGAAATACACTCTATGTATTTATATATACAATGGAAATATCCGACCGTTATTCGCTCAGCGTATGATTTACGCACCGGCGTAATACATACGCTTGCTTGTACATCACGCACCCGTAGAAGAAGAAAAATTGGCGCTTAAATTATAAAGAATATATTTATACTATGAGTTTGAATTTTGACAATTATTTGAAAAGAATATTTCTTCGTAATGCAACAAATACTACATTGTCCAATTTTCATTTTTAATAGCTAAAAGCTCTGGTATTGCATTTGATATGAAATCTATTTCGATGTTTCAAAAATAAGGGGACGAAAAATATTTATTTATTAAGAAATAATGAATACATCAACTAAATAAGTTAGCTATTTTTTATAATGAGTGAGTTTAAATAGATAAACAAATATTACTTCCCCGTCTCTAAAAAGGTGATAAATAAATAATGTCTATAAAATAATGCATCTCGATGTTTCTATTTTTAATTAAAAAAGACTCTCATTTCAATTTAGACAATATTGTGGATAATTATTGACCGAGTTCTTTTTACAATTTCAAATAACAATATAATTATTAAAAAATTATAACAAGTGTTCTTAAGCTATTGTTATTTGATATAATTCTACAATTTTTTGAGTGTATTTACCGTAATAAGTGTTGGATAGAATATGATATACAAAATAACTGATCTATTACTGAATGAGAGTTACGATCAATATAACAAACTTAAAACATATAATATTACTATTTTTATTTTTTTCATACAAAAGTATTTTCTTTAAAAAATTATTCACGTATTCGCTAAGTTAATGAAAGCGTGATGATAATATACAGCTTCTATAAAAGTATTTGTGGATTAATTAGCATCTATTGCAATAGATAGTGTAGTAAAATTTTCTCATTTAGAGCAACTTCTCATACGTTTTTACATCATGATGTTATTGGGAGGACTATTACCCCATTTTATTTAGTTATGTTACATTTGTGTTGTTCCTAATGTAACAACAATATGAAGAAAAAAAGTTTCAGCACAATTATTCAATTACTATATATGATGTCTTATGTTATGGAATTTCTCGTTGGGAAGGAAAACTGAATTATGATAGGTTGAGGAGATCATGAACTTTAAACCAATGATTTATTTGGTGAATATATTAATGAAGTTAATGAACTTTAAACCAATGATTTTTTGATATCCTGTCTCAAACATTTAAGTGATCTGCCATTTTTCTTATGTTTAAGTTAGTATTTAGACTAATTTTGAAAACATGTGTACAACACAGATAATTTATTATTATTGATTTAATTATAATTATTTTATTTAAATATATTAGTTTAATTATAATTTATATTATAAGTGATTTAATTAGCATCAATTAATCATGAAAAATCATATTATTATTTGTGATTATCAATTTGATCATAGTGATTTTAATCATATAAATTAGATTAATAATTAGTTTTATTACATTGTGATTAATTTGATTATAATTTAGTATGTAAATAAGTTCACTACAATCAATCTAATACTTAAAATATTATTGTTAATATAAATTAGTATAAATAGATTGATTGATAGATAGATAAATATAAATAGTATGTAAATGTAAATACTTTTGATCAGTCTAATTTGTGATGAAACTAATAAATAAATAAATTAGTATAGACATAATAGACTCAATTCTATAAGTAAATAAATTAATATTGATAAATATTTAATTCCTTTACAACGTATTCTCTTATTGTGTGTTTACATAAAATTCTTTGGCAGGATTTATTTATTTTTAAAACCAAGCTTTGACGAACACTTTGGTAATACTTCTTCGAGAGCTTTCGTGATATACTTGAAAATTATTTATTAAGAAATAATGAATACATCAACTAAACAAGTATATGACACGCTAATGAACGTTATAATTAGTGGTGTGCAGCTTTGTAACCGTACCAAACCGTAAAGCGTAGTTTCAATTAATAGATCGCGATTTTTATTTGATTTTGATTTTATTTATATACGATTAAATATTATGAATAAAAATATTTTATTGAGAGATTGATATAGTTATATGATAAATTATTACAACAACTGAGAACACCTGAAATAATTGATATTCTATCATAATAATTATAAATTTTTATAATTATGTTATGGACAAATTAATGACAATTTACGTATTAATATATAAAACTTTATTAGTTAACTATAAACACAAAATTTAAAATTAATGAATACAAAAATAGCAATATATTATAGATAGATTTATTTATAAAGATGATACTTTATTACTTGACTACAATATTAAAAAATTAGTTTATGAATATAATATTTATCATATGTAAGTAATGAATATGATTATATAATCCAATTTCTTATAAATTTCGATATTCGATTTTTTTTTGGTTTGGTTTCTCGATTTTTTTCGATTACGGTTTAGTTTTTGCACACCCCTAGTTATAATTCTAATTTTTTTAAAAAAATCCATATATGATAAAACGGAAAGCGTCGATTATTTTTCGAGCTAATAGTGTTTAGGTTTTTGACGCCTAATTGCAACTAGTTATCCAACGTTCTTATTCATTCAAAGTATCTCTATTTTTCTATTGTTAGTTAAAAAAATCCTCATTTCAATTTAGACAATATTGTGGCGAATTATTGACTGAGTTCTTTTTACATTTTCAAATAATAATATAATTAATATTTAAAACTATAAAAAGTGTTCTTAAACTATTGTAATTTGAGATGATTCTACAATTTTAATTTTGAGCGTGTTTACCGTAATAAGTGTTGAATAAAATATGTTATACAGAATAATTGATTTATTAATATTTGGCCAAAAAGTTATGATCATTGTAACAAATTTAAAACATATTATATTACTATTTTTAATTTTTATGTCATGCAGAAGTATTCTTTTTAAAAAATTATCCATGCATTCGTCAAGTTAATGAAACTGTGATGATAATATATCCCTTCTATAAAAGTATTTGTAGATTTATTAGCATCTATTTGCAGTAGACATCGTAGTAAGTATTTCTCATTTAGAACAATCTCATATAAAATTCTGACATTTTTACATAATGATGTTATTGGGAGGATTATTACCCTATTTTATTTAGTTGTGTTACATTTGTGTTATTCCTATTTCCTAATGTAACTACAACATAGAAAAAAAGTTTAAACACAACTATTCTATTATTATATATGATGTCTTATGTTAAAAAAATTTTTATTGGGAAGGAAGACTGAACTCTCATAGATCGAGGAGAACGTGTACTTTAAATCAGTGATTTATTTGGTGAATATATTAATGAAGTTAATGAAAATACTTAAAATATCTTGCGAAAGAGTACACTTTCGAAATATACAAGCAAATATAGATGGATCATGGTTTTTTTTCATAATAACAATAAAAAATACATTAGATTAAGGTTCAAGCTTGTTGAGCCAAATCATGTCCATCGGCTATAACGGTTCTCGAAATCCAATAAGAAATGAGTTGGAGTATCAAAAATTGTCTTCCCATGGTTCTTAGAAATGCCTACTAGGCTTTGCTGGATTCAGGATTTTAACGCTTATAAAATATATCATGCTGGCATAAATTATAAAAAGAAAATTAGTTGTAATTTTAATTTTTTGACATCCTGTATCAAAATTTAACTGATCTGTCATCTTTCTTATGTTTAAGTTAGTATTTAGATGCTCGCAATTCTGATGGGCATTTACATAAAATGTAAAGCAGGATTTATTTTTATTTTTATTTTTAAAAAAAAAACTAAGCTTTGACGAACACTTTGGTAATACTTCATCAAGAGTTTTTGTGATATACTTGAAAAGCCCAATCCATTCAATAGAGGAACAAACCATGATCAATGGATGATGAAAAAGATACTGGTGATCACCATTATATATTCCCGAGATTGTATGATCAAATAATTTAGTCGATTCTAGTAGAACAAAGACACAATTATTGGCAAAATAGGACTAAATAATCTAATCACGTATAAAATTAATAGCAGGAAGCAGAAAAAGATTATGAAAAATACGAGAAAACTTGATTACTTAGTAAATGAGAAAAAGAAATAAACATAAAATAATAATATACAAAAATGAGAAGAAGACAACGGTTTGAAAAAGGTTGGCCACAAACTATCATCTTCGTCATGTTTATAATTCATATAGAAAATCATCTGCTCCATTAAAAACTCATGCATTCATTATTTCATTATCACTATCTCACAGCGGAAATAAGTCCGTTGGTTGCAAAGCAAATTTACACGTTTGCATGTTTACCCACCAGAGATACTCTAATTCAACCGATATAGAAATTATTTCACATTTGAAAATTTTAATTATGACGAAAATAAACAATAACAATCTTCTACTAACACAAACATTAACAACAGATTATATGTTTGTGATTTTTTCTTTTTTTTATTTATTTATTATGAAACGTGATCGTAATATGTTTAAGCAGTACACGTTGACTTGAGGAACACTGCTGCTGCGACGCGATCATCAGATTTAAGGAAGAGGACGTTTCTAACGAAGGTCAATCTCTCAGATAACGTTTATTCCCCATACAATAAAGTGGTCCCTATTGATATTTTGAAAACTAACAAGATTTACTCACCCAGTATATTGATATTTTGAAAACTAACAAGATTTACTCACCCAGTATCTTGTTCGGCCCCAAATATGGGCAAAACTTAAATGGGTTCGACAGTCTCTTTTGCTTTAGAAAATATACTTCAATTTCCAACACTCAGTGCAGTATGGTGAATCAAATAACTTAAGACAATTCGACATAGAACATTAAAATGATATATCATAATGTTCCAACATTCAAAGTTAAGAATTTCAGAAGCCGAAGCATGAAGGTAGACATGCACATGCCTCTTTCACCAAAAAGCCACTGATTAGCATCTATGAACAGTTTTACTAGCAAATCTATTGAAAATTTCGAATCTCAGAAGTTCTGCATTTGATTCAGATTTAATACAGAATAAGTGAGATTAGAATCTAAGGATCAAACTTTTATGACACCCGAGAAGATGTAGTATATATGGCACACGAGAAGATGTAGAATATGAGGTCAAATCTATCATAATAACTACAGTGTGCATGAGGTAAAACTACAAATTCAGGTCTTAAAAAAAATCTTGACGCCACTATCCTTCTCCAATACGAGCCTTCACTACTCAGCAGATGACAGAGATGGGTTCACAGGTATTTTCTAGCAAGAGCTCGAACCTTGGTATCAAAATGAGACGATGTAATGCGAGATCCAGGTAGATACAGGGGATTGAGAAGAATCTATAAACAAGATGTCAATCAGAAATATAAGAATCTAAAATTCAACTAAAATGAGAGAACTTTCCTTCTTTTTCTTTTTCACTCTGTCACCGCCTAAACCATTTTTATTTTTTTTAAATAACTGAACAAAGCTATTCCTTTGAATGGCGTACCTAAGTTATTTTTACCCAGCTGGTTGTAATTGATCTATTTATTAATATTTTGAGTAAAGAGTCCTATTAAAAATTCAAAGTAATGGAACATAATTTAATATGAGAAGCTCCTTTAGTTTAATATATTGATTCTTGTGAAAAGATTGCGCATCTGAGATTTATCAAACAGTAAAAGTAATAAGGTATAACTGGTTCCTAAGACAAAACCAAAAATATTGTAAAGGCATCGAATGTTAAATTAGGCAGTGTGTACCTAATCATTTGGATACCAAGTGCTTGGATTGAGCTAAGCATCAAAATCACGAGAACTGCATCTTCCTACTCATAAGCAAATAGAAAACAGTGTAATCAATGACAGTAGAGCAATGCTGTTACCTTTATATATAGCTCATGGACCTCCTGAAAGAAGCTTTTGATCCCATCATCATTACGCAAGTCATGAAGCAGCATCAAACGCGTATGTATTATTTAATAGGTTAAGGTGTATAAAGGATCAACAACAGTTTGAAATTGGCAATGTCTTTAAAAGTTATATGAAATCAAACTTAGAAGCAATAGCTAACAAAACATATACCCAGGAGCCAGTGAGCCCCGCGCGCACGCACAGAGAGAGAGAGAGAGAGAGAGATGGAAGTATTGAGAATATCCAGCTCAACAATCTAAGATGAGGTTAACAATGATTCTATGCAATGTTAACATTTTAATGGATAAGTGAAACATAGGTAGGATATGACCAGCAGTCACGTAAACTGAAACTACCAAGTCATTGAATCTGTCAATTGCTTTCAAAAACCTGGAAATTTAGGCACGGACCAAAAAATTAGTACTTCTCAATATCTCGAGGAAAGAAAAAACAAAGTAATTTTTTCTTCGTAAAAAAAAAGATACATGTATGAAACATTCTCTATGGAAATAAAGGTACGAAAAGATGCTTTATCTCAACTAGCAATGAGAGGTGATGGAATTCTCACATAGCACTTGTTGTCCATGCAAGGTCCTGGACAATATCCAGTGCTGCATGCAATATGAACTGGTGCTGATGGGCAGCATCTTCTTTCTAGCAATAACATAATGTAAATGTATTACTAAACAACATATAGCTGATTAGACAATTAAAAACTCTGCATAAATAGAATGATGGAGTAAGCATTTTATGAAAGTTAACAAGATGAACACCGGATATTCCAATAACTTGTATGGACAGAAGGAATAAAATTCGAAGTCTTCTAGTATCCTCTAATCCCCTTCCCCTCTCAGATGTCTTTTATGCTCGGAGATTTTTATTTTAGAGTATTTGGATACGAGCCGATACATTGTACCTTTGTAGTGATTCTAAGCTTAATGATTAACGATCCATAATAGTATTTGGCAGTTGGTAGACCAGTTCAACTCTGAAACGACCCGCTTCTTGAATAATGACAACATCATTTCCTTTTAGTTATAGTAAGAGTGTAGCTGACGAAACACGTGACCCAATTATAGTGATTCAGACTATTTCCAGTGGATACTACATCTTGAATATACATAGCATTTACCTAAAGAAATAGGCTGGCAAAAGATTGCGCAATGAGCATAGTAGTTACTCAATTTTTACCTTTCAAATTACATTAAACCGATAATTACTCCTCTTTTCATACACAAGTTTTTCGTAAGAAATAGCGAAAAACATAATCGGTTAGGTGAGAAAAAATCATACTTTGGGGGCAGCGCCGACTTCAGCTTCGTATATAGGAATGTCATTCCTGCTAACAATCATGAAACATGCTGTACTAGTCATGCCGATCGAACCTTTTGCCCTAATTTATATCAACCTTCAACAAATACACGTTCCGAATTAGATGGGATTTATACTAGAAATTTCGATTTACGAACTAGATAACAGCATTCCCCAACTCTAAATTGAATTGGTAAATCTTTCAAATAAGAAAAGAAAAATCGACTGCCTGGGAATGAAGATAGATCTGTGAAGTGTTGAAAGCTATTGTCATTTTTTAAACACTAAATTAATGCGTATATAGAAAAAGATAGATTTGAACGAACCTGGTTTGAGATCGCTTATCAGTTCGATGATCAGACTTCCCCGAGGAATTAAGCTGCCAACGATGTGCTCGTAACAGTTTGGCGGTTAAATTGTTGAAAGACTCAACGGAAGGACGCTGAGATTTTAAATTCCCGATTTACAGTGTCCTATTACTTATATTTATGTTTCTATATTTTAGAATCTTATACTGTAAAATTTATTTATTATTTCCAAAGTATTATAATCCTTGCCAATTTCACTTTAGATTTTTTTTCTTTTGTGGACACATCAAGGTTGAAGCTATCAATAAACAAAATAAATTAATAAAGGCGGGTTTCAAAAGCATTAGTTATAATTGCATAAAATAGAGGGGCAATTTTAGGAGGAAATATTTGATTGAGAATGATAAGACTTTTAAATTTAGAGTTTGAATTATCATCTTATATATTTAGTTAATAAAGCTGCGTTGGTCAGGCTGTAAATTTTGATTTAAACTAATCATTTAGTGGGTAATTAAAACAATTAAAAATCATTACTCTTATTTTATTTCGACCTAAACTCTCACCTTATCATTTTTATAAAAGTTGCCCAAAATAAACTTTATGTATATGTGAATTTTAAGAAGATAAAATCTCTTGATTCTGTTGTATTATCTTGATTGTATATTTTAAGATTTTTGTTATTTCACCTATTTATTCTTAGATCTTTTATTTTGTGGATATATTTGAAATTAAACATAATTAAGTTATACAAAATTTTAAATTTTAATAAAAATAGTAGTTGATTTAGTTATGCATATAACTGTGTGTGAATTTTATGTTATATATATATTCGAGTATGTGGGAAAGTAAATTTAATAATCTAATCTACTTAATTTTGAGTTTTTGACATTGAGCAAACTTTAATAAAATAGTTGTCTAATCTAAAATTATTGCGCTTGAACTTTTGAAATTTTCAGTCAAGCATGATAAAAAATTTCGTCTCAATAGACAAAGAAATTTGCCACAGAAAAGAAAAAATTAGAAATTTTCTTTTTTGATTTTTCAAAATAAAGAAACTCTATGCTTACATGAAAATTTATTGCATGTAGATGAATTAAATTTGCATTTGAGAAATTTTGATGTAATGTATAATAGTCTAATAATAATTTATTAATAAAACCTTTAAAATTCAATAATTGTCTGCAAACCCAACTACGGTATAAAAATTTGGAGAGACTGAAAAGCTCGACTGGTTCTCTATTTGAGTCTGCGAAAAGAAAAGATGGGGAAGCTCGAACGGTTATCAGCTGCTTCTCCTAATTCAACACGTATTATACAGTATATTTGCGTCATCTATTTTGCATATATCTTCATAATTGGAGAGGGTCTGTTGCAGATGCAGCAGCAGAAGCAGCAGTTTCCACAATCTGGGACTTGCACAAGTAGGATCAAACTCAGATCGAGGACGGACACACTTCTCAATGTCAAAGATTATGGAGCAACAGGAAATGGTTTTACGGACGATACTAAGGTACAAACAACAACGTAGGAGTATTTCCTATTACAGTTTCAGACTTTCAGCCGTACTAAATACGGAGTAGTAGTATTAGCTTGCTCTACATAGTAACGATTTCTGAATTTGGTTATAAAAAATGGAAAAATGCCCATCATTTAATTTCATTCTTTTCCTAGGAGGAATTATTTATTTTTTTTATTGTCAAAAATTAGAAATAAGCTCCTATGTTTATATTTAATGTAAAGTATTTGTAACCAAAAAAAAAAAACACGGTGTACTTTGAATTCCTAAGGGATCTGGGTGTAGTATACCATCACACTGGCAAGAACAAGAATTTTTCATAATGTTAATGGGTCAATTAGGGCATATGAAACACATTTTGCAGGATTACTGTATTTATGTGTTTCTTTCCTCGTTCTTACAACTTGTTGATGTATAAAAGTTTGGAAGGCTATTATATTGCAGATTTAATCAATTATATATGAAGATCAAGTGAAATGGTAAGCACATTTAACATATACATGTGTTCAAGATAGAAAATTTATTTATCTTTCGTGCTACCAGGCTGTTGAAGCTGTTTGGAAGATTGCTTGTTCTTTGTCGTCAGGACCAAAAATTGTAATTCCAGCAGGGTACTCACTTTTGGTTCGACCAATTCATTTATCTGGGCCTTGTCAATCCAAGATTACAATAAGGGTGTGAGCTAAATTCATTTATTTAAGCAGACTCATTATCTTATTTGAGTACTGATTTCATTTTGAAATTCTCTCTCAAAATTCATTTTTGGTCTCATATATCGCTGAATTGACAATTAAGATTCTTTTTGAGCTGAATTTCTTTGTTCATTTCACCTTGTTGTACCTTTTCCAGATCCATGGTAGCATTGTAGCTTCAAAAAATCCTGATGTCTGGGAAGATCACAATAGACATAAATGGATCTATTTCATTGGTGTGAATAACCTTTTCATAGAAGGTGGAGGTATAGTTAATGGAATGGGCGAGGAATGGTGGGCTCAATCTTGCAAAGTTAACACAACAAATGTATTGCTGTCCAGTATTTATGAGTATTTCTTTCTTTTTCAATTTATAATCGTTTCTTGAATCTAATATAAAAGATCTTTTTGTACTTATTTTTTGCAGCCATGTCGGCCTGCTCCAACGGTCAGTTCTGTATTTCTTGGAGCAGCTTATTTGCATCCAGAAAGGATTAGTTTGTTTAAGATTTTTCATCTTGACATGCTAAATGATGTTATGTAGGCCATGACATTTCATCGATGTGAAAATGTCAGAATCAGAAATCTTGTGATGATAAATAGTCAAAAAATGCACATGGCTTTCACCAATTGTGCACTGGTCGTGGCATCCCATCTGAGAGTTTTAGCACCTGCTGCTAGCCCCAACACGGATGGCATCCACATAAGTGAGTCTACTCATGTTGAAGTAAAGAATAGCCTTATTCGTACAGGTAAGTTGTTGAGTGTGTTGTACCGTTCTGCTAATGCATTACTACTTCAGGAGTTACAAAAGAATATCCATATTTAATTGTTTTTTGTGCAACACTTCCTGGATTAAAAAGGGATATTAGTGTTAGATTTGTTTGTTGGACTGCTATAAGCATTGGAAAGTTTCATGATTATGCAAGGGTTATAGGTCAATTCCAAATTCATAAACTTTGGACTTTAGGCAAGCTTCTCTTCACTTAAATGTTGTAATAGAAGGGATGTCATCTTTCCTATTAAGGTAACAATGTTCAATGGGCACTGCTACTGAAATGACTTATTGTATCAACCCTGACCTCTGGCAGTGTCATAGCATGGTAGTGTTCATATCCTACTTGCTCTTTATCTTGAACATTAAACCCACCATATGTGCAAATTTTGCTTTATCTCCAAAGTTAATCCTAATAGCAAATGGGATTCCTGCATTCAGTTCTAGTTGGATTAAGAGTTATTGGATTATAGAGAATTAATTTATTCAAGGTTGTTAGGGAGAACCGGGGAAAATCCAAGGCAATCGATATACAAACATGCTCCCGATCTGACCCAAAAGCCTCAGCTAATGGGTCAAGACACAACCATGTATATATAGTCTTACAATTCACACTTTGCAACCGATGTGGGATGCTTCCGCCACATGTGAACCTAACTAACGTTGATTAATGTACACAATTTCAGTTCATATAAAACTATCATGCTTGTGTGTGGGAGTGTGTGTAGATATTGTATATTCTTATATATATAAGAATATAAGTAATGGGAAGTAAAGTTAGTCACGACGATAAGAGCATAGTTTGTACCATTTTAATTTGTATGCTTCTGCTATTAAATTTGCTATTACCCTAACTGGTGCTCAATGTTATTCACCCAGCGGCCAGCAAATAACTTTTTCTGGTGTTTATAGTATATTGAATCCGTGGGATTTTGCGAGACTATTGTTTCACAATTCTGTTCTACAAATTTTGCTCTTTCATCTTTCCTTAGTTTTCCTCTGAACAATTTCTTTTCTTATATTGAATGCTTCACAAATTTATTGTAGGGGATGACTGCATTTCTATAGTCAGCAATTCTTCGAGAATCCGAGTCAGAAACATTGCTTGTGGTCCAGGACATGGAATAAGGTAAATAAATCAATATTTATAGATTCACAATCTTTGCAACTTTGAAAGTCATAATAATTAGAAATCTGTATTATGATAGCATTGGAAGCTTGGGAGAATCAAATTCATGGACTAAAGTGCATGACGTCAAGGTAGATGGAGCATTCTTATCGAACACTGAAAATGGGTTGAGGATCAAAACATGGCAGGTACAACTTTTTTCTCTTTCTATGTTTGCTGGACGGGCATGGCTGCAACTCTGTGGGTTGCTCGCTATTTAGCAGCAACAGTCATCAAAACCCAACCACCACCAGCCACCCCAAAAAATATTTACACTACTTTCTCTTTTCGTAATTTTCTTTCTAGGGAGGTAGTGGCTCTGCTAGCCAGATCACTTTTCGAGATGTCTGGATGGAAAATGTTTCAAATCCGATCATAATAGATCAATATTACTGCGATAAGCAATTGCCATGCCGAAACCAGGTGCGAATCGACACTCCAATCTATATTTCTTGCAGTTTAAAGAAGTTAATGTAAAACCTTAAGCAGTTGGGCTGTAATTTCAGTCAAATTTGTCAAACTGTTTTGTCTAGTCTTATTCGTAATTGGATAGTTGCAGTCGGGCTGCTTTTTGTGTAACTGAATCATAACTTAATCCTCTTGAATTTTGAGTCATACAGCAAAGGGTTAACACCTGTTTGGGCTAATGGTCCTTCACCGTTAACTCAGAAACATGAACTTTGTTACTTAAAACACTTCAACAGTTATGATGTGTTTGGTTTGATGGAATGACATGAGAATATAATTAATTTTACACTATTTATTAGATCATTTATGTATAAGATTCATTCTTTGTTTCATTCTTTTATATACAATTATGTGTATTTTTAAACTCACCCTCCTAAGATGGAGATTGTCTATTCCACCACAATTAAAATTTTATGAATAATCTACAGTTTCTTCGTTCTCATACTTCCCTCATAATTTTCTCATTCTTATTTTCCACCTCTGTTTTTCTTCTTATCCACTCATTTCATTCCTACGTCATTCCATTCCATCTGACCAAATACAACTTTAAGATTTTAGATTAAAAAAAGTTCAGGATTTATGTTATCTAACATGCATAGTTGAGTGGATGAATGCAGACTTCAGCTCTTCGCATTATGAATATATCATACATACGTATCAAAGGGACATCAGCTACAGAGGAAGCTATAAAATTTGCTTGCAGCGACAACTACCCATGTCAGAATCTGTATTTGGAAGATATTCAACTTGTATCGAACACTGAGGGGATTACAAAATCATTTTGTTGGCAAGCCAAAGGCTCAAGTTCAGGTCTAATACATCCCCCTCCTTGCTTTTTGTGTACAGAAAGCTTTATTGAGCAGAAAGTCAGATCCAGCACTGTTCGTCAACCCTTCTGACCAAATTCTTCTAAATTCGTATGATCCTGTGAACCCGGGAACATATTATTGCATATACTTTCTTCTTTGTTGAGTATATCATTGTCTATGTTGTATATTACATCATTTTGGAAGTGAGAAACATTCTTAACCAGGATAAGTCAATTGTGAATAGGTGAATTCGTGTCTAATTTTCTCAAGAATTCCCTCAAGATAAATGTATATATATCAGTCACGCATGAGACTTTGATTCTCCTAACTCTCTTACATGCACTAGTTTTTGTGCAGGCAATGAGCCTAGTAATTTTACAGCGGTGTGGATTTTCGTTACAGTTTTTAATATGTGACTTTCTAGGACAATTCAACTGGTTTAAGTTAGTGACGGGTCTGAATCTTCAGGCATCTACTTGAGCACAAGCCAAAGCTCTCGTAATTGAGAAAATTCAAAAATAGGGAACAGGCATAGGGAAGAAGAAATCATTATATTCTTAAGAAAATCTGTAAAATATGGCTCTCGCGAGAGTTTTATTATTGCAAACTTTCACGGATAAAGCATTTTAAATACAACTCATTTAACCCAATCTGCAACAGAGCAGTGGGAAAAAATGGTACCAACTTCGCATGGCAGAACTGCCGTAGAAAGAATCTCTACTAGACAATAACCGTAGGAGAAGATTTTCTAGTGTTTGAAAAATGTTAGTTAAGAGTTCTAGAGTTAGGCTAGCGAACCCCAAGCTTGGAACACCCAGTAGCAAGTGGTAGATCGAAGTTCTCTACAGTCCTGAATGTTCTTGGGACCATCTTGTCCACATATAGAGTTCCTTCTAAGTGATCACACTCATGCTGCAAAATTCGGGCCTGCCAGCCCGAAGCATCGATCTTGATTGGTTGCCCGTCACCATTAAGACCTGTAACCTCAATCTCTAGGTGGCGCTCCACCACCGCTCTGAATCCATCAACACTGCAAAAAACATCACCAATATTTAAAATCTCACGCACGGTCAATGGCATAATCAATATATAATCATGGCATTTGATGTCTATGAAGATCAACTCTACGGAGATGGACAAATCTATTTATATGAAAACCAATGCAAAGCATAGACTTATCACTCTATATCGTATAGATTATCAAGTAGATCGTATAGGTTATCAAGACCGAATGACTTTGTCTCACCTTAAAAAACCTTCAAAAAAGAGTGCACTCTTGTTGCTCTTTTTTCCGAGCTCTGGATTTATAATTACCTAAATTCAAACAATATTACATCTTATGGACATATATCACTTTAATGTAAATTAAATGTTTCAATTTTTTATGTTCTCATACCAAGAGATCAAAAGGACATCTATCCTGCTCTTTGGTCTCTTCCTTCGGAGCATAACCAATATATTCTTTTGTGTCTTCCAAAACAATTATCTGTCAGAAATGGAAAGGACCAACCTGCCATTAAAGACGGGATTTTCATATAGCATACAAAGCTTCTTTTGGAAACTGCCATGGAGCCATGAGCAGATGGAGAACAAGTCTTGTTTATCTCACAAAGGTACAAAATAAAAGAATAAAATAAACGTATTATCTTGGATATACCTCTACATAATCTACATAGTTAGGTCGTGCATTCTAAATTGTGTAGAATGTAGACAGTTAAAGCCTAAATTTTTACTTTTTTATTTTCAAAATTCACCAACTTGGTCCATCAAGATTGTAGCTTTTAGTTGCTTCTTCCCATGGTCTTGGTTCAACGTTCAGCATTACTACGATGTTTCTGCAATTCTAATATCTCATAACATTCACTAATTTGTATGGTTGTTTTACAGCTTGAATTTCTTATACTTGTGCTATCCTCATGCTTTCATTATCATTATTGAAATCATTATTTCTAATTGAAAACCTTTTTTTGTTTTGTTATTACAATAATATCTCCACGTTAGTCATTGTTCTTAATTAAATCATCATATGCATATGATATTTTATAATTTTACCATGATAACAAATTTTACGTATTTACCAATAGAAAAATACCTTTGGGTGGTGAAACTAACCTTTAGTGGGATTCCAATTTGAGGAGCCGCAAGACCAACCCCAGGTGCTTTTCTCATAACCTTTACCATATCATCTATAATCTTTTGGATCCTATCCGACCCGATTTCATCAGGCAAAACCTCTCGTGCTGGTTCATGAAGAACCGGATCGCCAGCTTTTACAATTTCCGGCAAATCTTGCTTCTTCTTATCTCCCAAACCCAGAAACCAAATTCCCAAACCCAGAAACCAACCGGCTAGAGCAATTGAAGAAGAAGAGCTGCTTCGTCTGCTTATCAACTCAATGCTGAAGGCGGGTTTGGGTTTAACAATTGAATGAAGGGTGTTGGGAAAATGGGTAAGTGAGTGAATCCGAAATGACCTGCCGACGACGGTCTTGAAGCAGTTTCCGGCGACAGTTGTTGGAAGGAGACAATGCGTGAATCGTTGGAAGCACACCATTCTTTTGCCCAACTGCTGTCCTCCAATAGGATCATTCGACAAGTATGCAGTATTAAATTGTTGCTTTAAAATGGGGCATCATTAAACAGCCCATGATACAGTTTGTCTTCAGAAATGGGCCATCATCAGTCGGCCTATGAAACGGAGTGAGTAGATTTGGGCTTGGTAAGAAAGAATTCGTTGGAAGTTGTGGGTTTCGTTTAAGCTTTTATACTCGGAAGTCTGAATGAAAACTTAATCCAGCGTACAGAGGAGAGTTAGCATGATACGATACATGTAACATCTGTTGTTATAACCAATTTATAAAAATAACAGGACACTTATTTATTGTTAATTACATGTTATATGAGATGAAACATATAATGATACGGACAAGTTGAACCCCATACAGAGCCGTTTATTTATAATTCCTGCCATTCAATTTGTAAAGGAGCTCTTTTTCTTCTAATAAAATCGGATTTGCTATGAATTCTAATAATGAGTGTTATTTTCTGGATAACTCGTATCCTGTCATGTGATAATGTGAATATATGAATGGCCGATAATTATTCATAAATTTAATTTTTTTTACCAAATGTTATACAAACAGTAACATCAACTGTAACTTTCAACTCTGTTATACATTAAGAAACTTTAACGTTTTATAATATGTTCGGTGAATGAACACAATTATATGGATTATGTCAATAAGTTTCCATAACTATTTCCATCAAATTATTAAACACGCAACGTAAAAGTCATGCACTGCATAGGAAGTGGAGAGTGGTCGGCGGGTGCATATGAGGTCGACCCTTTCGGTCACTTTTATATCTTTAGCTGTACATTATTAGTTAAACATATTTTAATCCTTTTATTATAAATAAGTAAATAAACTCTTCAAAAGTCCAATGAGAGTATGAGACTCGTGTAAGTAAGTTGATTAAGTTATTTTATTTTTATTACTTTTACTTTAAAAAAATGAGAGAAAGGAAAAGAAATCCTAGTTCAGTTATTTTGCTAACAATCAAATCACTCTCTCTTTTTATCGGCAAATACATTGTACTATCAATCATATCACTTGATTAACGACTGCATCCGGTATAAAACTAGGGTTCCTAATTTTCTTGTGTTTGTCACTGATCATGAAAATTTGGACTTTTATGAGTTACTGACCTAATAAATTTACAATTAATTAATGAAAAAAAAAACAGAAGAATAGCCATATGGTAACTTAAATATGCAGGTAGGCATACAGCAGTCACATATAGCAAACAATTTTCCAAAAAGGTTTTGCATAGCTAGTCATACAAATGTTCAACTTGTCTCCTCCACTACATGTCGTATCCACCGTTACGTACAGTGAAAAGTTATCAAGTATCTCTTTTTTCAATTTTTTACTAAATAAAATATAAAATTTTATTTGAAAGGGAGTAATCCTTAATAAATTGGAACAGATGGACCAGAAATGTTGTATGTGATATGAGGCTAACTCGTCCATGAGGCCGCCCGCCGGGAAAGTACATGCGAATGCGTAAAATGTACAGCGTAACATCACATGCAAAAAGAGAGACTTAAATTCTAAGCATTCCATATATATTCAATTATGCACTTAGTTCGAGATCGGTTATCATGTAGAGTAGTATATATACAGACATGTTTATAGAAGTATAAGGGCTCTTGTTGAATATATATATATATATATATATATATCAATCAGTTAGCCTAATTGAACGCTAATTAAACAAAATGAAAAGCTCAAGGCCACCTCTGTTCCATAGCAAAAATAATGTGATCAATTATGTCATAGAAGAGGAAAATGAAGAAGAAGAATTAGTTCTCAAGGCTCATAGTTTCAAGGAGAAGATTAATAGCACTACCACCGATGCTGCCACCCTAAAATTCAATAATACCACGACCAAGAAAGTGGTGGAAGCAACAGATTCAACGGCGGCGGCGAAGGTGCAGGCGGAGGGAAAAAAGCAATCGCAATCGGCGGAGGATATAAACGAAAGCGCTGAGGCATTCATAAAGAAATTCAGGCAGCAGCTGGTCATCCAGAGGCTGGAGTCTATTGAAAATTATGAGAAAATGCTCGCCAGAGGAACTTAGTATTTAATAATTAACAACATCAGCATCGCCTCTTCTTAGTAATTAATTCCTTTATATATATATATATATATATATACACCCCTATGATCATTTTTAATTATTTATCTTCCCTGCATCATGTACGTTCCTATTATATATTAAGTAGAGATAGTTAGTTTGGGATACAGATCAATTATTGATTGATGATCAATCGATATAGGGAAGTTGATCCCCCTAGCTAGTGCCGGAATAAACATTGTCAGATTGTTTTGGTTTAAGTTTTGAAAATTTTAAATTTTTATAATTGTATAATTAATTATATTATCAGAGTTTATAATATTTAAAATTAAAATTAAAATAAGCATGTGATATATTTGATGGGGTAAATTTATTTATCTTTTGTTTGAAACTGGATCGTTGGATAATTCATTCGTTTTCAATAATTAACCTTAAATAATGACATTCTAGTAGGACTGTAGGTTATATTCCATTTGCGCTCTCAATGTAATGCAGGAAAGTAGTAGGTCATATTCAACGGTCTGAATTACTGTTTGTTCAGAGGTAAAATCAGTCTTCGTCATTCTTTCTCTCTTTTTATTTTATTTTATTGATTTGTTTCTTAGTTTCATCTGATTAACTTTCTATGGAGTTCTTCTTTATACAATCATGTGAGTTATTTCCACTTTTTTAGCGTGGATTTAATAATTTATTTCTTAAAATACTCGTAATTAAATATAATAAAAGTTAACAAGGGAAGAAAAACAAAACAACTCTGTTATTTTTGACATTACAAATAAATTTTGTTTGGACATGGCAATAGATGACTTTTAATATTTGTACATTGCAAAAAAAAAATTTTTAATAAGACAGAGAGAATATTTCTTACTTATTTTCTCGGGTTTGACCCTCCAAATATAATACTTTATCAATCCAGATTTATATATAAATATGTTATCTTAAAAATTTACACATCCGTTAAGGAATGATATTAATGTTATTATTTTGTAATAAATGTTAATATAAAATTTATTATTTAATATTTCCTAATAAATGCTATAAAATTTGAAAACAAAATTAGTGTATTAAATATGAAGGCTATATATAAAATTATTTTTCTAAATTTTCTTTAAATATTGTATCCGACAATTATAAATTTGTCTATATGATATTAATTTGGAGTGGGCCATGTGACAAAGTTTATATAACAATTTTTTTAAAACATAGATTTTATAAATTTTAATATCATGTGTATATATAATAAATTAAAAATTCAAAATCTATTTAAATTTAATTAACATAATCTCTAAATTTTAAAGCAATGAATAATACGGAATATCATGATACTGCTGTTCTGTTTTTACACGATGAAGAAGTGTCGTAAGAACGAGTAAGACATTAAACAAAAGCAAAGAAACAAAGAAGGCTAAGAAAATTTCTCCTGACCCACATGGCCAAAGAGAAAAATGACAACAAAACCTATTAATGTAATTAAAAAACTGGACCCCACAACCAACTTTACTACGTCAGAAAGTTACAAATGAACTGCCCACAAAAAACAGGGACCCACCAAAACAAACGAGGAGAACATCAAATTTCATGCTCATTCAATGCCCATCTATCTCGTCAAGCTCACGTGCTCGTCTTTTTTGGACCGCTCAATTCTTCGCCTTGTAACTTTTTAACTTATTTTAGAAACATAAAATAAATGCATATGGAATGGAATACGTACAAACCACTTCTGCATAAATAGAACATAAACATAAATTTATGGCGAAGGGCCCAACGGGTTCGGAATTTGCATTGAGTTTAAATTATTAACACAAATTCTATTCAAAAAATAAGTTTGAAATAAGAGAGTGGGAGCCTAATTAAGAAAGCTTTAGGTTAAATTGATAAAGACGGGATTCAACTTTCTCCTCACCCACTCCAATAACCAAGATGGATCACTTACGCCATCAGCCAAGTAAATTGAACATTATATCGACATATATCAACTCAAGTGAAAAAACGTGAATTTATTTATTGTCATTTTTCTTATTTATTTGGTGACAATTAATACTATGACAATATTGTCAATTATTCTAAACACACCTTAGTAACTTAAAAGTAAATTTAGAATAAATTCGAAAAACGAACTAAACATAAATTCTCACACTAGTAAATAGCACAAAGTTTTCATGAAGTAAGTGAAAAGTAGAAGTACTTACAACTAGCTAGTTAACCTTAACTAGACAGTTGTAGTCCTAATAAAAAACAACAAACTAGACCATATCACAATAAAAACAAATTAAACTAGGGGCGAACAATTGGTATCTGTTGAGGTTGCTGTTGATGAAGACTTAGACGTGAACAGGACCGGACCATTTCTCCGGCAATGGGGATGACCGGAAGATTATCGCAATTGCATATCTCCACCATGAAACCGTCCGGATCGTGGAAGAACAGCTGATCCACGTATATCCCTCCCTCTTCCACGCGCTGACGAACGTAATTGATCTCCATTTCCTTCAGCTTCTTCTCCACTGCACCCATGCTCTCACACTGCATATATATATATATATATATATCCATTGCAATTTATTTATTTGATCAAATGCTAATCATGTTACATATGTACACCAACTCTCACCTAAGGCATAAATTTAATCAAATAGTAACTAGTGATTATTGGTTTTGATACTCCTACTTCTTTAGCTTCCGTCATGTTTTAGTACTCCGTATTATTTTTGAAAGACAAACTAAAATAGACCACTACATGTGAGGTACGTGACATGAAATGATCGTGATAAAAAGACAAATAGGGTTGTCAATTTTCTTACTTACTTTCTTAAAAGCTTCTGTACAATTCATACGTTGTTTATTTATGATGTTTGTCATACAAAGAGAGATGAATTTCAATAGCACCGTACAACGAATACAAATATGAGTATTAACATTTCTGAATTTAAGAAATACTAAGAGTTTTTTATTTATTGTTCGTTTTTGTTTTTTTCGTTTTTATTTAAAACTAAAACGAATAAGTATTTTTGTTTTCACTTAAAACAAAAATAGAAATGTGTTTGAATGAACTTTTTCGTTTTAAAACAAATTTGGTATTAAATAAAATAATTATTAAATTTCAAATTATATGTAAACGTACATTATTTTAATATATTATAATTATGTAATACGTAATATATTACATTATTATTAATTATTTTACGTAGAATAAATTATTGTAATACAAATAATATATTAAATAATATTTTATACTCTATATAATATTATTTATACATATATTGTTTAAATTATAGTTCAATATTAACACAATATTAATATTATAGTATAAATAATAACATAAATATTGTATTAATATCTAATATATTATATATAAGTTGTTGTATACTTATTTTAATATTGTAAATATATTTTAATTATTTAATTATTTATTAAAATATATTTTAATAATATAATAATTTTCGTTTGATTATTTTAATATAATTTAATTTTTTTTTAAATAACTATAAATTTTCATTTCCTTATAATTTTAATACAATATTACATATACTATAATCTTTAAGTATATATATTTTAATTTATATGTATGAGTTATATTATACGGAGTAGATTATATATTTTATATGCTTTTTATATTTTAAACCGATAAAAAATTTCATATTATTGTAATATATATGTATAATAGTATATTATATCATATTGTATTATATTATACTATATTATAATATTACATTAGTATATAATATATATATACATATATATATATATATACACATAAATAAAGTAATATATTGTATTTTTATCATTCTGAAATTCCTGTGAAAAATGAAGACAAAAAAGTGAACATTTTTTTTGTGTTTTGGAAAATGAGTGTGAAAACGAAAATGTCTTCGTTTTTTTTTGAAAATATTACGAAACAATACAAAATGATGTGTTTGTTTTCAAAAGACAAAACAAAAATGAATAAGAAATCAAACCAGCCCTAAACATTTGTTATTGTTTTCTTTTCCCCTTTTTTTTTTTGTTCCCTTCCTCATATCCGGCCAGTTAAGCTCGATTAATTTGGAATCGAGCTTGATAGGACACATAAAGAAGAAAGTTCAAATCGCATTTCGAAAATTTCAAATTTACAAGTTAGAATAATGTAAAGAAATGAACACAATATTCAAAAGAAGATTAAGAATTTAAAGAAAAGGAAATAAACCTGGAAAGAGATATGATTGTCCTTGGGATTGATCTTTGCTTTCTTGGGCATTTTTTCGGGGTCTTCCGATTGTAACAGATGTATTCCTATTCCGTAGCTGAACAGCCTACGTATACATACATATATGCACCACCCACAAACAATTTACCAATCACATATATATCATATTGATATGTGTATTAACCGAACATCACAATTAATGATCATATAACATTATATATAAACAAGATCAACGAAATTTAACTGAAATTTTTTGGGGAAAAAAATGAGGACGAAAAACATATCCATTTATCTTGTTATTCAGTATTTTGATTAATTTAGATGAATGAAACGAGAACAGAAACGTAATTAGGACGATTAGAAGTACGTAATTACGTACCATGCTCCGTTAAAATCGAAGGAACCAGGTCTTCGAACAGGGACGAAGCCAAGAACATTCTTGTAGAAATCAATGGATTCTTCAATTGATCTGCACACTAGCGATATGTGATTTAGCGATTTCAAGTGCAGTGGATTTTCATTGCCATTTCCATTTCCAGTTGCTCCAATGCTTTGATTCTTCATCTCTCTCTGTTTCTCAATTCTTAGTTTTTCCTTCAGAAAGAAAAATTACAAGCAAATAATTGATTGAATCACTCTTTTTTTTTTATCTTTTAAATCTTTGTGTTTTGTAGAGATAAGAACGAAGAGCGATTATTATGTAAAAATCAAAAACTGGAATTTAGGTCGAGTAATCCCGATCAATCGGAAATACTACAAGATAAAGACGGGGGCTGATTTGTAATACTGGGGGATTATTAATGGGTAGAGAGATAATTCCGCTTCCACTCCATATATAGACGGTGGCCTGAAGAAGCGAACTTCAAAACGAACAAGTCTCGAGCATTCTCTCTCTCCCCTCACCCTCCCCCTGTCTACGTGTTGATGACTGTGCACTCCTCTCTTTCTACTGACACGTGACACGTGGGCCCATACTGCTGACTGTGATTTTAAAAGATAAAATTTCTATAATCAAAATTTCCTAGCCAATATATGACACATGAACACATCTAACATCGACAAAAAATTAAAATTTTGCTAAATTTTATTATCTCACATAGGAGTATTAAATAACGTAAAAATATATTAGAAAAGACATAACACCTATTGTAATAATAAGATTGGACTCTAATTTATACCCATGCTGCACAATTCCTCCGTGCCAATGTAGAAAGATATTGCGCATGTCGTTCTTCCTACTGACACGTCGGATCCACGTTTGCTGACTAAGATTTTAGACGGCAAAAACATACTCCTAAAATGAAAAAATTACATTGAAAAAATTGTTATGCGGAATTGAGGAGCACTCCCTCGGTTCTAAAATTAGACATATATTTTTAAAATGATAATTTTAAAAGACGATTTTTATCTTTAAAATATATCTCTATTATTATATTATTTAATTAATAATAGTTGGAGTTATGATATAATCCATCAAGTAGTGGATATAATAAAATTAATTGAAATAGTGAAATTACGAAATGATATTTAAGAAATTTTATTATTTTTTATTTAAAAATAGTTATGAATATCTAATTTCGGAACATATAGAGTATTTATTTTGAAATAGTAGATAATTCGAAACATATCTTTTTCCGAAATAATTATTAACAAAGTAAAATGAAGAATTTTACACGAATATCTGACATTTATGGTACACGTTCTATTTTTGGACTTATTTTACAAACTCCGGTGATGAGAAAATGAAGCAATAATGCGAAACGGAGAGCAACTCCGCAACGTACAGATTAAGGTTTGTATGTGCTATTAATTATTTTGTATGATCGTCCCTACCACTATTTCTTCCTAATATAAACTTCAAAATGCTTTTAAGCCAACGTTACATAAACGTACAGATTGTGATACTTATTACCTTTAAGCTATGAAATTAAATTACTAACCCATTTGTTGTATGTGTAAAGCAAAAATAATGTATACAATATTTCAGATCCAAGAAATATTTTTTTCTTTTGGGTCGGGACGACGGGTTACACGAAATAAAGATACTTCTTGTTGGACTCCGTGGGATCCAATATGTTTGTATCTTGGGTTGTAATTCGAGTGGCATTATTCCACACTTAACTTGATTTGACTCGATTCGATTTGAATTATTAATCAAATTGAATTGAATTAATTTATTTTACTCGTGATCTTATGGAGTCGAGTTAAATATTTAAGATATTCGACTCAATTATTTGTATAAGAAATTATTCGACTCGACTTATTGTTGCTTAAAATAATTTTATATTATTTTAAAAGTTTTGTTCATATAAACTTATAAAATATTCGAATTAAACATTTGATAGTTGTTAATTACTAGATACTTGAAAAAAATACTAGAGAAATACACAAAAATTCAAAAATGTTTGACTTATTCAAACTATTTGCAAGCAACTCGATAACTTTTCGAATTGAGTTCAATCATAAACTCTAATACTCCATGTTCAATAATTACTTAACTCGTACTCAATAACTTTTTTAACAAATCGAATTCAAACAAGTAATATATTTGACTCGACTATAATATAGCTATATTTATATTTACTAGTAATTTAGACACATGCTTATGTGTATAAAAAATATCGTATCAAATTTATAATATAATTTGCCAAGGCATTCACAAACATCATATTACAGTTATTTTTGTATCAAATTTATAATATAATTTGCCAAGGCATTCACAAACATCATATTACAGTTTTATATAATTTGTAATCGTTTTCATTGGAAAATAAATCAACAATAATTAATAGAATTGTCAAAAGTTGGAGCAGAGAATTAAATAGTTATAAGTATTTTTCATCCACAACGGTAGATAAAAATGTATTATTTAACAAAATGCTTACTTCTTATTATTAAATCAACAACCCTAAATAGCTAAAAAGTAGGAGATGACAGCTAAAAAACAGGAAGTTGGGGCTTCCAACTTTGGTTAACATACTTGTTAACAGTAAAAAGCCTTTAAGACTTTATTATATAGATTCTTTTATATTAATTCACAATAAAAGTTACGTATAACAGGATTATTTAATTATTCTCTTTCAATCCCACAATAATAAATTACACTCCTTATGTCAAATTTCCTCAATTAAAAACATTTATTCTCATAAAGTAATAATTTATTTTTTTAATTTACATCAATGTTTCTTATTTGTCTCTGGTTTACATTCAACTCCGGGCGGAGATTTGAACTCCTGACCTCAGTTGTGTTTCTGGGGATTTGGAAAAAAAAAAAAACAAAGAAGAAGAAAATCTGAGTGCTGAAGAATATAGTAATCGATAGATCCAGATTCTCTCTCTCGATCTCTACTGTAATTGTAATTCTGTACGTAAACCCTAACCGAATCAGAGTTCAAAATCATATGAATCGACATCATACTTGTGAAATCCATACGCATAATTAAACTTTCATGCCTGAAATGATAGCATTTACAGTGAAGAAAGCATTGTTCAGTATCGTGGTATTAACTGTCTCTATTCTCGTGGTAATCTATATATCATCTTCTTCCTCGCCGTTGTCCTATTCCATTAACTCCCTATGGTAAGTTATTCCCCTTTCTCTCCCCTTCACTTGTCAACAAAATCTCACTTTCAGTTTTGTTTTCAATTTTTTATTTTTATTTTGGGTTAAATTTCGAATCGTATATAATTGTTAATTGCGGTATCTGATTTATACGTTGAAATTTAATGCTGAGCTCTTTACATAACAATTGATACAGTAGTTAGTATATCAGGTCTTCAACCACAAGCAGTGGAAAAGGGGATATATGGAGTGTCCAAAGGAAAATAGAATGGAGACCTTGCAATTGGTGGATAAGAGGACATCTAACTGGTTAGCTCTATTTTTCGTCATTTTTCAGTATGAACTTTGGTCTATAAGAGGAGATACATTTGAATATCTTCTTAGCTTATTTGTGAATATTTTAAATTTTTTATTTGATGTAGTTTCGATTGTTGTTGATTCATGCAAAAGTTAATACTACAAACTACATACACATTCCAACAAAATAAACCTTTTGCTATTATGAAATTTGGATATTAGGATTTCAGTGTTTAACGATCCTAATAGGAAAAAACCCAAGTATAACCCTTGTTGAAGAACAAATACATTATTTATTAGACGAACATTGGAAATGCTTAAAATTAGCGCAACTGTCATAATATTTTTATGAAATTATTAAGAGAAAAATACCGTAATTTTCAGATTAATTACTGTAAAAGATTACAAATCCATTAACCAAACTTCATGATCTTTAACACAACCAAACTTCATATGGATTCTCACGTCTTGGGAATGATGAGTTAATTGTGTGATATTCGTGATTCTGAAGTTATATAGCTAAGCTTAGTTCATTATGTTTCGTTTAATAGTTGGGATAATAATTTATGTGGGGACCTGGTAGGAATATAATGTGGTAGGATCTTAGTAGGCGATAGGATTTATGATTTTTAATTATTCTTTTAACTTCTGTGTCATTCCTGACTGACTTTCATTGCAGACATTGCATTTGCTTTTTTTGTGTTGAAATGCTGCAGCTCTGCCGGCCAAGAGCAATGGTTATATTCGAGTGGATTGTTACGGCGGGCTTAATCAGATGAGGAGGGATGTAAGTACTCTTCAGTATTGATTTTTATATCACAATTGTGGATACTTTTGAGTGGCTTAAAGAATCAGTTTACAATTTCTGTGACGGTTTCAGTTATGTGATGGTGTTGGCGTTGCTCGTTTGCTTAATGCAACTCTCGTTTTGCCAAAATTTGAAGTGGCTGCATATTGGAATGAATCAAGGTACCAAATGCTGTCCATTGTTGATTAGTTTTCCCCTTTAGTTATATCTTTGTTATAATTTTTAAAAATTAACTTAAGTATGCTTAAAAGTAAAATTGATGTAGTAACTAATAACTATCTCTATATATGCTTAATATTCAAGTTTGGATCAAGAAAATGTTGTTTGCTACATTGTTTCCTGCTTTATATCCTTAGAAGCAATGCAATGATTTTATATAGCAGTAGCACTACTCAATATATACCCACACAAACATCACGATCTCCCTTTTCTGATATTAGAAAGATCATAATCAAGAATCATTGGTTAACTGGTGAATTGCATCTGCTAAAAGTTTCTCTTACTTACATACTGTCTATATGGAAAGTCTTTGTAATATAGTGATGCCTCTTAAGGGTCTGTGTATTTATCCCATGCTTGCAGGACATAATGACATGTAATATAACTATTGATTCCCACATTTATACATAGAATAGTTAGATATAAAATGCTTATGGTCTGTCCGGCTAGAATTTAGTTCTACAAACGTTAAATACATCATCTTTGGCTTACACATACTTAGTAAAGGTAAAAGAAAGCCCAGATCCCTACAAAATTGTATACAAATGAAAGCAAAAGGCATACTTAGGTCACTTATGTCCAGCAATTCTGTTCTTTCTTTATTGTTTGCTTTGGAGGACAGGGGAACGAAGTAAAAGGGCAATAAGGTGATTTTTCCTGTTATAAATGAAAAGATGATTTTGAACCACTCTTATGCTTCTCTGAGATGAGGTATTGTTGAAGTAATTAAAAACTGAAAATGATGGTCCACTTTGTTTTGATTACTTTGTCAACCCTCATTTCTATTGGGTGTTTTTGGCTCTGAGTGGGGGAAACTGAAAAGAAGTTTGAAGAAAAACTGAATTTCTCTTCTGGCTTTAACCTTTGTTTGTTGCTCCTCAAATAGGAACCATATCAAAAGGCAATGAATTTAAGGTGTTTAATGTTAATGAATTGTAGCTTTATGGTTCCTTTGGTGACCATTGAAGGATTTGTACTTCTTTAGCTCCTAAGATATAGTCGTATATGATTTCTTATATCAATAGTCTTATAACTCTTAAATTTTGATAGTGGTTTTGCAGATGTGTTTGATGTAGACTACTTCATTCGGAAGATGAATGGATTTATTGAAGTTGTGAAAGAATTACCTGCTGAGATTGCATCAAAAGAACCTGTTCATGTTGATTGCAGCAAACGAAAAGGCCAATTTGACTATGTTGAAAGTGTCCTCCCTTCTCTATTAGAGCATCACTATATATCAATCACTCCTGCTATGAGCCAAAGGAGGGACAGGTAATCATTTTGTTCTTCATCCTTCCATCTGGTCGAAACGAAAATGCAACTTTTTATATGAGAATGGTACTTTCTATTGGAGTACACCCTTTGTAAATTTATGGTTCAGCACATAATGCTTCATGTTACGAATAGGAAAATTTATGAGTCAGGGTTGAGCCATGGAGGGCTTCTATCTGTTTGTGTACACAAATGTCATCCGGGTGAGTTAAATTCATATATGTTTGGCATGGATTACCCTTAATAAGTTGGGTCAGAATTTCCTTTAGACTTTGGCATACAATGGTACAATAGATATATTCTGTTTGTTCTGGTACTAATATGTGTCGTTTCTGTTCTTTCCTACTAGATGATGAACCTCAATGAAAATTTGTGGTTGTATCTATGTTCATGTTGAGTTTGACGGTGTTATTCCATCATATGCTGATTTTTAAGAAGTTTAATAATTTAGACAGTCCCTGACAGCAAATCTTACATTTCAAATTTCACAGGTATCCACTGTATGGCAAAGCTGCCCTTTGTCAAGCATGTTACAGTGCACTACGTCTTACCAGTGTCCTGGAGGAAAAAGGCTCTGAGCTTTTCAAAGCCATACCCAAACCATTTCTCTCACTTCACCTTCGTTTTGAACCAGACATGGTAGCTTACAGTCAATGTGAGTACCCTGGTCTTTCTCTAGCCTCCATGCAAGCTATTGAGGCTGCACGGGGAGATCGTAAACCTTGGACAGGGGAAGCAGCCCGTGTCTGGAGAAGCCGTGGGAAATGCCCGCTAACTCCTAATGAGACTGCTTTCATTCTCCAATCTCTTAATATTCCTACAGACACACACATATATTTGGCTGCGGGGGATGGTCTGATGGAACTTGAAGGGTTAACCTCTGTTTACACCAACGTTGTTACCAAATCTTCTGTGCTTACCGACCTGGATTTCAAAACCATGCATGGGAACACAAAAGCTGCATTGGATTATTTTGTATCAATTAATAGTGACTCATATGTAGCCACATATTTTGGAAACATGGATAAGATGGTGGCAGCTATGCGGGCTTTTAAGGGATCGTATAAAACACTTTTTTTGGGCAGGAGGTATTTTGCAGAATTGACTTCAAAGGGGCTCAAGGGGAAGGAATTGATGGATGCCTTGTGGAAGGCTCATGAAGCTGATTTTGTAATGGGAATAGGATCTGCTTTGCCTGAATGTTTTTGTGATATAAAGTTGTGATTTCTCCATTGTTATCAATTTTTTCCTGCCCTGCGAGGTTGTACTTGGCTGAATTCGCTACAAGGACTCCTTGTAGAGGGCACTTGTATTTGTTGGAGTTGTATATTTTTGTAGTCCTTACTTTTCCTGGTTTTGGCATTTTTCAGCCAATAGGTCATTTGGTCATTATATTGTGCCTCACTTTTGTAATGGTAATATATGATGCACGTTTCGTCCTGGAATATTTTCTTTGGCTTATGAAGTTCATTATTTCATCCATTAGCATGGCACATACAGCATGTCGGAAAGCAGTTGCTAGCAGCAGCTTCAAGATTGATTGATTATTGCATAGATCAGGAAGATTTATGGCTATCCACAGGTTAACTGTAGCTGTTCGAGTTTCCACGTGGAACTAAATCTATGGATGAGCTTATTTCAGCGTTCATATTCTCGCATTTACCCTCAAAACCTTTATCAACGTTACAAATTTTACTGAGAAAACTTATTAGACAGTTTTCGTATTATAACATTTTTGTGTATTTAGTTTTTAAATTTTTTTCGCAACTTATTTGGTACATAAATTTTTAAAACATGTGTAATCAGTAAATTTCGTCAATATCTTGTTAAATTTGACATAAAATATACTAATGTGAGTCATATATTTAATTTTATTAAGAAATTCTCTTTGAAAGTTTTTGACCAAATTTGCAAAGTTGTTGTAACTCGAGAACAGTGGGAAAGAAAGTTTACATATGACATAAATCAACCATTTTATTCTTTGTAAATTACATGTGTAATTTGTATGACTGTATTTTATAACAAATTTAATGAGTAATTAATGAAATTTTTTGATTGCGTATGTTTTAAAAAATTTGTGTACTAAACAAGTTACGAAAAAAATTTAAGAACTAAAATGTGCAAAACTAATATAATTTTGGACATTTCCCAATTTTATTAGATGTTGATCACGTAGGAGGGAGTATGCTTGGTATTTGCCTTCTGCAGTACAATAATACATAAGTTATAATTACTTCCACTCTCTAAATTTTTTTTATATAAATTTTTTTAATATTATACTATATTTTTTAAAATTTATCATTATTTTTTTCTTATCTTATTATTAGTTGAACATTTATAATAAATATTATAAAAATAATTAATATTTAAACATATAATTATCAGTTAAATAAGTAACATTAATTTAAGAATAATTATTTTTTATGAAAAGTAGGGAATGTATAATAATTGTATAAAACACATATCACGAGGCCGAAACACAACTCTTATTCGTGGTTCGTGGCGTAGTTATGATTAAATTGGAGGGGTCTTTGTCTCTTATTCGTTTTATAATCGATAATATTATTCTTTCCCACTAATTCGTTTTATATCGATATATGTATGACATATATAGTCTCAAAATTCAGAATTACTGAAACTCGAAAACTGAGAATACACAAAATTCTGATGGCTCTCATGCTACCCGCTGGGTACGCGCGATTGAGAACGCCACCACAGGCGCAAGTTAGTGGTCTCCGCCGACTAACAGCAACTCGCGCCGCCTCTATTTCCTCCTTACCTCCCGGCGGCAAACCTGTAGACTGGGTGAAGGAAACTTCTAGTTTCTTCGAGCAAGATTCTAGGCCTATTATGCTTTTCGACGGTAAAGTCCTTACTACTTCAATTAAAGTATTACTTCCAATTTATTTCTCTCTCTCTCTCTCCTTTTCATTTTTGTTTTTATTTGTGTGCGCGTTTGTAGCTCAAAAATTAAGTTCAATAATCCGTTTCCAATTTATACACAGAGTGAAATGTGAGTAACTTATGTGAATTGTGATCATGGAAAAATAAGGTAATTTGAAAAAGAAATATTATTATATTAATGAGGGTAATGATTAAATTGAGAATTGTATAGAATATATATGTTTCTCTGAAAATGTTGTTGAATGACTGCATAGAGATGGATTTTGGAGTCGTTTGCTTTTTGTTAATGAATAAAAGTGGATAGTTTTCTTCAGTAATTTTTGAGATAAATAAGTTGTTTTCTTATTGTCAAACGGCCAACAGTTAGTAAATTGTAAAAGTATTAGTTCCAACTCTCAACGGTGAAGCATCCATTTAGTGTTACTGATGCAAATATATTTTACTTGTTTGATAGGTGTTTGCAACTTATGTAATGGAGGAGTGAAGTTCGTCCGTGATCATGATCGTCAAAGGTCCTCAATTTCCCTGCTCTTCTGTCGTGTATAAATGTCAGTTCTTGGGTTTATGCAATTTCGTTTACCTTAAAGATCTCATGTTTTGGCAAAACTGATGCTTTCATTGCTCCAAGTTGTCCTTAAAGTTGGTTTTACTTTTTCTTTCTTTTTTTCCCCTCCAAAGGTTGTCAAAGGATTGATTTAGTAGAACAAATATTTAATGATTAGATGTTGCTACTATTATGAATACGATATTGTGATGTTTTGTCAACATGGCTTATGAATAACTGGATCCAGACTCTTGAGAACAAATGGTCTCTTTATCTAAAGAAGTTCGTTCTGAATTAGTCTTACTGAGTTTTTTTAATGCATAGTTTGAAGAACAGAAGCGTTCCATCACAAATCTGATCAAATTCTTGCTATATTATTATTAAAATCTGGCCTTTTAATGTCAGGAGAATAAGGTTTGAAGCTCTACAGAGTGAAGCAGGCAAGAAGCTACTAAAAAGATCTGGAAGAGCTCCTGATGATATTTCAAGTGTTGTTCTTGTGGAAGAGGATAGGTATGTCTACCCTATTACATCTTGATAATGTTACAGGTTTTAAGGACCTCAAGGTAGATGAAGATGTTATTGAAGTTACCAAGTTACAAAACTTGTTCAGAATTAAATACTATAGGGAAATGGGTAAAACCTCGTCTTCTTTGAAGCAAGAATAATACCGTTGGCATCAGCTTTCACGGCCTATCAAGCTTATAAAGTTTGTGTTAATGGCAATTTCTTTTTTGTTCAAGTTTTGCTTCAATTTACTCATGAACAAGAAATAAAACCACCAAGACGTGTTACCTATGTGTTACTATTTTGGGGAAGAAGACGACGTGTTCAGGATTTGTTTCATTGTTAGTTAGTTTCTTTTTTTGGGTACGAAGATTACATTGACTACAAGACGCGTTACCTATTTGTTACCTATTGCACAAAGCAACTTATCAAGTACCATATTATAATTTCAGGGCATATATTAAGTCAGAAGCTGTACTTAAGATCATGGAATATATAGACTTGCCCTTCCCTCAGCTAGCTTTCTTTTTACAGTTTGTGCCCTTGTAAGTCAAATCATCTAATTAATTCAGTTCTGATCTGACAGAAGCAATTTATTTTCTACTTATTTTGCATTATTTTGTGGCTGATTGTTGCAGGTTTCTACGAGATTTTGTATATGAAAATATTGCAGATAACCGTTACACAATTTTTGGTCGCTCTGAATCTTGTGAGCTTTAGAATAATGCAATACATAGATGTATACATGTTTCTATGAGCTACATTTACAATTCTTCGCAATAAAAGTTTGGAGATATCCAGTTCTACACTGCATAATGGTTCCTACTATTAAAGAACTTCAACTAATATCATGATTAATATTAAATATTCTCTGTTTACCGGAACAAAAAATATTTTACTGTAGACATTATATGACCTGACTTTTGTTTGAAGATCATTCCGTGTCTGCTCAAACAAAACAAAGTGATGAGAAAAATTGGATTGTTAACCCTTCCCAATTAAACCTATACGCAAGTTTCATTGTTTTATTTTAGTCTCAATGTTAGCACTTCTTAGATGGATTTATGATTACTACAACTTTATGCCCCTTACCTCCATTCCACAGATAAAGATGAACAGTTTATTTGACAATGGCATCCACAATGTGTATTCAATACACAAAGTCACAAACACACCGAATGTTACATAGGAAGTGGTTAACTGTACAAACAAATGTTCTCAAGTTAGTTTACGAGAACATACATACAATTTGATACACCATTCATTGATGGAAGAATCAGGAGACAGACATTAAAGGTAGCTACTAGTTAAGGTAGAAGACATTTGACACCAGGTTTAGTATGAGACGATATTCCATGAGCATTGATGCATTTGGGATAAACCTTCTTCCCTGGAGTTGTGGATTTTATATAAACTCGTTCAATTGCAATGTTGGTGCATCCTACACTTTGGCTGCAACTTAAATTTATCACTTCATCCGTGTTTGATGTCCCTATTATTCCTTTATATTGTATGTCACTCAACTTGACAGCAGATGTCTTCAGTTTTATGCATCACATGTGTACAAATAAGTAAATCAACATATGTCAGCTTGCAGTCGCAGATGGATATACTTTCCCTCCAGTAAATACTACTAAATAAAATGGGGGGTTCATGTTGTTTCAACTGATATAATGTCATGAAAACTAAGATTTCAGTACTACATCGTAATTAAGAAATCTTGGTTTTCATTCTTCTTTTTGATCATCTTTCCAATGGTAAGACTGATTTTTTAAAATAGATAATAACTATAATAGATTGTTATATACTCCGTTTGTGTATATATTAAAAGGAGGTCTTACGCTGTTCTGGCAATTCACTTGACCAGGACAGTAGTACTGATCGATAATAATAGGATTATAAACGCCTATAAACATAATCTTCTGGAATGAGATCTTCCTTGCATATCCACTTCCACCCTGAGTAAGTAAGTGCATGCATAAGTCAACTAAAGTGCAGATGGATTATTTGAATTATATATCTATATTTTTCATGAATTCATTATGATTACCTGCCATGACTTAATTCTTACTCCAGTCAAGGTTCCTTTTAAAGTACAGTTCCGCACATGAACTTCTTCCACCACGTCGTACCCTCCGTGCCCCAAGGCTCCGATGCTACACACACACACACAATTAGTAATAATTGATTGAAAATGGTAAAAGAATTGGCAATATATAATAAAGTAGACTGACCTGATACCATGACCTGGTCCGCATGCTATACCAGTGATATTTACAAAGGATGATCCTCCACTAACAGCAATGCAGTCATCACCTATGTACCATAATTGGTGGTGTCATCATATCAAAGATAAACGGAATACGATTATTGAAATGGTTTTTTTTTAAAAATAAATAATTTAATTTTTAAAAATCGTACCAGTTGCAATGTAAGAGTTCTTGACGATTACATTTTTAGAGCCGGCGATGTTGATACCATCGGTATTGGGGCTTGTTCCAGGGGCTAGAATGCGAAGGTTAAAGAAGAGGACACCAATGCATGTTTTTATTATGATATGCCTTCCTGGGCTATTCCTATGTGTTATTCCACTCATCCGAAGACCATTGCATCTATTGAATATCAGTGCCTGTGTTCATATGGTCATTTTCTTTTTTATCTTCTTTGGTTCATCAAGATAATAGAGAAATTCTCTTAGTAGTTCCCAATCTTGAGTTAAAGATTCTACTTACAGTAGGTCCGTTGCAAGTAACACCCTGATGAAAATGCAAAATCATATGGAAAATTTTGTTATTGAAAAGGTTATTATCATATAATTTTTGGATGTACGATGGAAGAATTGGAAGTTTGAAACCTACAGCAGGGACATCACTAAGGCAAGGTTGTGGCCACCAAGCGGAGCCCTGACCATCAATCTCCCCTCCTCCACTGATAACAAGTCCATTGACATTTGAAAAGGTGAGCCATGCATTTATGTGATATCCTCTCCATTCTAATTTGTTGTTTGGTGCAACAATTTTCCCTGACAACTGTTATTATTATAGATAAATGCAAATGAGATCATGCACACGCATATACATAATACATATGTTATGAGATTTGGAAGTTCAACATGGTCATGGGTCCTCTTTTTAGTTAGTCACATGTTTATAAATCTGCCCGAGGAGGAACTTATTTCTAAGACAAATCCCTGACTGCAGTCGCACCAATCTAGAATTCTAGATTGTTCCATGTGGATTATAATTTGTAAGGGTTTTTTAGTTTCTTATTGATTGAAAATTATCTGAGACTTTTAGATATATAAGAATATTACACAAATTGTACGTATCTTTCTTACAAGTTTTAAGTGCTCGTCTGATTTGGTGCATTCATAGTGTTTGGTGTATTTTAAAAGGTATACAAACTTACTAATTTTAACGAAAGGAGTTCAAAAGAGCAACTTATGTTGGACTCAAATACAGAGTAATAATGCGCATGGACCTGTAAACACACCAAGCTCATGGCACAAGAAGTCATATAAGAACAAAAACCATAGTGTTGTTACCTGCAGATAGATGCTGGAAGATTTACATGGGCCACTGAATGTCAGTGGCTTCAAGAGGAATGTCTTCTTTTCTGGAACAATCATGGTAGGATTACTCGACTCAGTCTGGCACGCCGCCTTCCACGACTTTGTGAAAGCCTATATTCATATGTAAATAGTTGTTTTCAAGACGCATACGATTTCAGAGAAGAATCGCATTATTCTTCTGTATGTAAATTTACGGTAGAGAATTGCGAGAGAGATTTATACTTGAGAGTCATCAGTTTTTCCATCCCCAACCGCTCCATAGCTTACTACATTGTAAGAATTAGTGGAAGTGGAAGATAATGCAGTGGATAATGAAGGGGAGGACATGCATATAACCAGAATTATTACGGTGCACAAGTGATCCTGCACATGTATATTACACATTTCCGACTATGAGAATAATATAGCATGACTAATATAGTGCTACTTCCAGGGCCCCATTTTGATCCTCCAATGAATCTACAACATATGGTTGCATAAAATTTGGTGTTGGTTTTACACTACAAAAATTTATAATCTTTAAAATTTAAATTGAAACTAATGGAGTCATAAATTCTGATAATGGGTTCTCGACAAATTGTACCAAGTGATATTACAGCAATGTAGCCGGGGACTTTTTTTATGAATGAAAATTGCCATCTGGATACATGTTTGACAAAAATATGGCCCCGGTAAAAGGGCCGGTTTCACTAGAGTGGAATCACATCCACAAAAAAAGTTTCCGTTTTTGATTGTATCGGCAATTAGCTTGTTATGATCTTGGTTCTCCAGAGAACGTTGCATATGCATGTGAATGCAACACGAGCAATTGGGAGAGAGAGAGAGAGACGACTCACCATTTTAAGTTTTAACCAACAGAAGAAAGCAGAAAAAAGAACAAATTCAGTGCAGCAATAGTGGCTATTTAATTCCATATTTATAACCTAAACCTCATCAAGTTAATGCAAATAATCTGTAACTTCCTGAATAAATTGCTTCAAGTTGCTATTCACATGCCCCCTTTCATTTATTACTTCCGGCTGAGATATTTAATTTACTTTAATTACGTATTCCCAGCATAAAGCAACTTAATCTAAAAGCTAGTGGTGATGAGTGAATGCTAATTTCTTCGGGATGTACATACAATATAGCTTTAGTTAATTTTTACGTCAAGCAGATAACAAGGTACATATAGATGTATCAGGCACATGGAGATATGCCAAGAAACAAATACAAAATGCATCCTTCATAAGATTAAATAAAGAAGCAACAGCTTACAACTACGGCAAGAGCATACTAGTGATTTAATGCTGTTTGTTTTTCATCCCGATTACTTGTGTAAAAAGCAGATTTAATCAATTGAGCTGAACCTCTGTCCAAATAACAACTCCTATGTACAGCCCATGGCGTCAACTGTGATGCTAGTGACGAAGTTATAAACCAAATACAGAAGTTTTGAATAAAGAAAATGGTGAGTAATTTGATAATTTCATATCAAGTGCATGGAGTATCAAAATACCTAGAGTAAATAGGGCATTTAGTGTCTCTTCCAAACCATCCATTCCACCCAAACAATAAAAAAGATGGAAGAAGAAACCTTGTTCCAGACAATACATCAATTTTTATGAAAAGAATTGAACTCCTTTTGCAAAAGCCTAAATACTTATCGGTCCCTGAAATAGAAGTGCTCGGAGAGAAAAACAAGACACACCAAAAGACGGTAAAGAAAGGGAAAAGCTCGCGTGACATAAGCATGTCCGTAATAATCATATTTGAGCCGTCCATGTGCTGATTATCTCTATTACATATTTCAAGCCGTACTTCGTGCTAAATTGTCCTCCAAGGGCTGACATTGCTGAGAATGCATTTGGATTCGGGTAATGAAATGAAAAAGAAAATAAATTCAAAATTAGAATAAATTTAGTAAAAATTTGATGAGAAGACATAAGAGAGAGAATGATGAAGAAAAAAAATAAATGGGTCATTTCTCCTCACTAATAAAATTGTGCATTAAAGGAATGAATCATTCTCAAACCCTGTCCCATAGGCCATAGTAATCATAAAAGACAATTCCCTTATGACATTTCATTCCTCTCCATTCCATTACCCAAACTCATAACACCCTAAATGCTAAAAACCTGCAGTTTTCCCAAACCCAAACACACCCTAAATGATAAAAGCCTGCAATTAATTAAATGCCATGCAGGATACATACAACCGCACTGTAAACAAAAAAATAAAAATAAATAAATCTTCTTTGGTTGTACAAGGTCTAAAATTTCTGAAAGCGTAATATATAACATGGTTGGATAGCTCAACCGCAATAACTATCACACCACATTCACTACAGTTTTAGAACACATCAGGCTAATAAATTAATTTACACATGAAACCGCAAGTTCAAACAGCAAACCACACTCACACAAATATTTGCTAAACCATAAGAGCAATGAGCTATAAGACAGATGCGAATGTAACAATCTGGAAAACTCATCCTAATTAAATAAATAAGGTACTTCAAAATGAATAATTCCTCATCAAACAGATGTCCTGTCAACGAGATACCTAATAACAATATCGTACAAGCTCCTTCAAATTAGACCTAGTCTCATTAGTTCAATGTCATAGTCCATAGCACCCTCCAATCTATAACTCAAATGAAATGACCTCAAGACCAGAGGACGATAATAAAAGCTTTTTCTGTCATCCTCCATCGTTTATAATATTCTACATGAAAATACTGCTGCTACTCAAGAAAAGTCTATTACAATCGCATCTTGCACAGATTCAAACCTTTTGCAGCTCCAACCTTCTGCATGCTCACATCTGGAACAGGATATCTTCCAATCCAAGAAGCACATAAAAACCCATCACGAGGGCACTGTACCACAATGAAGACATCATTAGCATCTCAGCAACAAGTAAATTGGTACCTTAGTTGGATCAACACACACAAATAGAGAACTGGATGTACGGGAAATTGTATATAACGCGCGAAAAAGAAAGTAAAATCCATAATCCATTAGAATCAATCAATTCTCATTCCAAATAAATGCCTGGTGTTTCCTTTCAAACAAACTCAGTAAACTTCATTAGCTACTGTTAGCCATAAACTAACTCAGTACGTCTTTGATTTGGTCGGAACTGATGATGGTAATAATATTTTTTCTTGGTGTGAGCCAATTGTAATAGTTAAAAGTGGAGTTCAATCATCAGTGATTGTGGTTGGTGTAATTATGGCTGGATTTGGACGGTGAGAGCAGGGAGGGTATGGTGATTGCGGTGGTCATGATGGTTTTAAGCAGCAAGATTATGGTGGGTAGGCATGGTAATGTGGTTTTGGGACAGGGGAGTCGCTCACAAACCCTACCCGTTAAAAATGCACAGTCCCTCAAACCTGCCCCGCCCCGCCCCGTTAATGTCCATACCAAACCCGCTCCGTTACCTCGAAGAATATTTTTAAATTTAATATTTCCTTTTCCTTTGTTTTTTAAAAAATTTTCCCATATAAAATCTCCTAAAATAATTATAAATTATGTTTTATATATAACCGGGGGAGAGTTGGAATTAGACGTAGTGAGATGGTAAATTCCATAACCTACCATAACCCTATAGAGTTCAAATAACTGAGTCCAATTAGAGTCAGAATTGGATGGAGTATTAACGAATTCAGGTGAAATTGACATCCCTAATGGTGGGAATCTTCTATTTGGTCAGTAATTTGGAAATCCAGTTGGTGGTGCTAGATCGTGTTTCTCTGACTATTTTTTCCCCTTATTGTGTTTTCCAGTGACTGCGCATGCAACGTATGCATGTGTCCATTTTCCCAGCCCTCTCATATATATATATATATATATACACACACACACACACACACACACACATATATATATATATATATATATGTATGTGTGTGTGTATATATATAGAGAGAGAGAGAGACAGAGACAGAGACAGAGAGAGTCTGGCTGTAAATTGTGCCTCACCTAAAAAGCTTTTCCAGGTATGCACTTATCATAGAACAGCGATGGGCTATATGAATTTCCGTGGGATATGCTCAAAGGACAAACTTCAAAAGGATAGCTAAAACTCCAGTCTCCTAAAAATTTATGCAGCATACACGTGTTTGAACTGTGTTGTCATTCAGCTGCACATGATCTATATTATGCAAATCCAAAACGTGAATCCAGACGGGATGCAAATTTCTTCATTTAACAGGTCACTCCTATATATGGATCCCATTACGCCAATCGTAGTAACCCCTTCTACAATGTTTCAATTCAAATTAATGTTCATTCCAATCAGTGTACATAGTTTTAACTACCGATAGTAGTGATGAGTTATTGAGATTTCAGGAATATGGCGGAACAGCAGAAAAATCGATACTACACATTTTAAGTTAAGAAATATAAAGATATATAGGATGAATAGACATACTGTATGTAGATGTATCTATTTGCTCTGGAAGCTCCTTTATATCCACCTCAAATCTCTCCTGGACCTGCAAGAATTTCAACTCAACGTGAGCAAGAAAATCATCAAGATACAAAAAATTCGACTTTAAATTCCAAAATAAATTACTAAAACAAAAAATCACCTGATTAAGCACATCCGAGTCTGAAGCAGATGAAACAAATGTAATTGCGAGCCCTTTCGTACCAAATCTACCAGCTCTGCCGACCTACCAATGTTGGAAAAGAAGAGATTAGATGTAACCCATAATCAAGATCTGTTGAATGTTGCAGTGGAAGAAAATCTTTTATACAATACAGGCATAACTTACCCTGTGAAGGTAGGTGTCAGCAGAATCGGGCATGTCATAGTTTATAACAATATTGACACGTTCAATGTCAATTCCTCTCCCAACTAAATCAGTTGCAACAAGAATTCTTTTGTGGCCCTCCTTGAAATTCTTGTAGCGTGTCAGCCTGAAGGACAAACAGGAGAAATCAAACACCATAGAACTAGTAACAAAAATGAGAAAAATATAGTTTTCTGGTAAATGGATAGACTCATTCATCAAACCCAATCAAGTCACTGACAAAATAAAAGGTGGAAAATCTAACCAAATTTTCTACTAATAACTAATTTTTTTTAAAATTGAGAATAACCTAACATATTGGATTTGATAGAGAAATATGATACAATCATACCAACCCTTTGCCTTCTTCAAACTCAAAGTAGAGGAAATTTGCCTATTTGGGTTGTCACAATTTGTTTTATGTATTCAGATATCACAAGCTAAACAGCAGCAAAGGGAACTGGCTACAAAGTAGCCTCATGTGTATGTATGTCAGTGTGGCCAACCATGTGCATGTGTTATACTAACACTATTGTTTTTCAAAATCTATATCTCATCAGAAGACAAAATTATCTTATGCTTTTCCAGTTAGAGAACATGTGCCTTAAGCTCATACTTCCGGTTTTTACCAAAGCAAAAGCAAGCTCACTCTCAAGTTCTGATGCAAAGTTTTTTGGGGGGAAAAACACATTCAAATAAAAAAAGATCAAGTCAATGAAGGGAAAATACTTGTTCTCTAACAGAAACAAAGTGAGCTGGTCCAGAGAAATACTTTTTTGAGATGGTATTTTTAATCCAGAAGATCTTCAGATACAATTTATAAACAATAAAATTGGGTTGCAGGAAGTGATCCACAGCAAATTGTTGCTGTTGACAAACATCTGGCTCTGTAGCTTAAAAATGTCTTTTACCTTGGATAAGGAATTAGTTACAAAAAACCCCATCCAACAAAGGCATAATAATGATAATTCTGAAAGTCAAATTTACGGTAGTTAACAGTTAACGAAGTCCAAGTACCATGATTTGGCAACACTTTCAAAGAAAAGTTTAGATCATATCTGTCCAAACTGAAGATGAGAACACTAAAGATTGGGTTGCAGAAAATAATCCACAGAAACTACTACAATGATACAAGACATGGATACCATAACATAACAACCCTCGTGCATATCATACCACTTACCTGTCTATGTATAAATATAAGGGTGTGTTTGTGTTTGTTGCTCTAAAATGTCATCTTGGATAAGGAATTAGTTGAATCCCCCCTCTCCCCTTCTCCAACAAATGGACAAGAATGTCAAAAGTTAATTTTGGAAGGTCAAATTTAATGACAAACTCGTTGACTCTCATATCCTTATCAGTAAAAATAATTAAAGGTTAAATACGATAATAATTTGAGATCATGAGTTAAATTGGACCCACAAAAATGGCTTCATATCGTCAAAGCATAAGTTGCTCACTAACTATTACCTTTCTTCTTGAGACATTCCAGAATGAATGCAAATAGAAGGGAAATTGCACTCAACGAGAAGTTTGTTCAGTTCTGCTGCTCTACTGACGCTTTTCACAAAAATAACCACTTGATTAAAATCCAAGGCATCAAGCAGGTCGTTCAGCTTGCGGTTCTTCTCTAGCTCACTCAACTTTATGTAATGCTGAAGAGGAAAAGAACGATTTTAATTAGCTAAGAACAGATGTAATAGTTAGATTTGATTGAGAGTCAAATTTAAACTTTTCATTACCTGTACAAGTCCATGAAGAGTTAACTTGGCCTCATCGTCAACATAGATTTCCATTGGCTGTAAAGCAAACAAACAAGTCAAGCACCAAAACCACTTGTCACCAATCCCTAGGTCTCAAAGTCCTCAAAACAGGAAAACCAGAGCACCGGTCAGAAATACAACTACGTCAAAAGGATGAACAAAGTATACAAATGAACTAGAAGAGAAACGGAGAAATTGCAACACTGATAATTATAATGAAGTTGAAGAAAATTATTCAGGATGATTAACTGTCCGTGTGCATTATGCTGAGGTAATATAAAGAATTACATACTAGTAAATATAAGAACTGCGGCTTAAATTACAATATTACAAAACTTTGAAGATCATAATACCAAAAATATATATAAAAGTAAAATCAAGCGGAGAAACCATCACTAGAACCAAAGTAGTTCCGCCCGGGGAATTATCATTTCATTGATTTCAACAGTTTATTTCAGACAAACTGAGCCACATGATTATGCTCAAGACAACACAGTGGACAATGTATAACTCATTGCAAAACCAAGTTCTCAATATCCATAGTCGAACTTAACACTCGAATATAATGCATTAGTAAATGAATCATAAAACATAGTTCCCAAAAGAAGTTGATGAATAAAATAAGTTTTGAAAGAGAAATTTACATCTTGCATGAATTTCTTGCAAACAGGTCGAATCTCCTTGCTGAGTGTAGCAGAAAACATCATTACTTGTTTGTCATGGGGCGTCATCTTAAAGATCTCCTGCACATCTCTCCTCATATCTGCCGAATACAGACACATGAGATTAGAAGCTGAAAATATAAAACATGGATAATGGCTACCTAATTCCAAATTAAGCTACACAATCTTAAAAATTGCAGGAACGACTGCGTACCAAGTGACTCAAGCATCTTATCACACTCATCAAGGATAAAATGCCTCACGTTCTTTAATCCAAGGTCCTTGTCTCTAGCTAGACCCAATATCCTTCCAGGTGTTCCAACGACAACATGGGGGCATTCATTCTTCAGTAAATCCTTGTGAATTTTTATGTTGACACCACCATAAAAGACAGCAACTTTGATATCAGGCAGGTATGTGCTGAATCTCTCAAACTCATGACAGATCTATAAAATAGTACAAATTAGAAATTAACCACCATCTAAAATAGAATAATACTGATCAAATTATAGAAGTATAAGATGTAGTAACCCAAATCAAAATTGAGAAAAATAAATCAGTCAAAATAAAAGCAAAATAAAAATTAAAAAAAGATGCATGGCCAACCTGGTAAGCTAATTCTCTGGTATGGCAAAGAACAAGGGCAGCAACTTGACCTGCCACAGGTTCAATTTGCTGCAGAGTAGACAAGACAAATACAGCTGTTTTCCCCATGCCAGACTTTGCTTGACAGATGACATCCATCCCTAAGATAGCCTGAGGTATGCACTCGTGTTGCACTAATGAAAGTAAAAAAAATCCGAGCAGACGAATCCTCAGTAAAAGATAAAGACGTGCCAGAGCTTTTGATGGAAAGGTTTACCAAACCAATTTGGGCCAAAATATGATAATGGAAGTAAATGTTTACCTGAAATATAAGGAATAAGAGGTAAAAAAAGATTAATAAAAAGACCAGGATCAGAGGACAAAAATGACATGTATTTCAAATGACAAACCAGCAACAAGCTGAGTCGCAGTACATGAAACAAGTTATTATTTCTCACTGTTTTTAGAAATATGACTATTATATTGCAACGACTTAATCACGTAAACAAAGATGTTAAAGTAGAACTTTGCCTTCTGAAGGATGTTCAAATCCCGAATCTACAATTGCTCGAAGAAGCTCTGGTTTCAAAAGAAAGTCTCTGAACCCCGAACTGTGAATTCCAACATAACCCCTACAAAACAAAACAAAAAAAAATCACCAAAAAATATAATTTAGTAATGTGTCGCCATAAGAAGCTCAACGTTATTAATATAGAGGCAGAAATTTGAGGATGAAATACTAATAGACAGGATTAGGCACACACGTAACAATTCATAATTCTGTAGAATATATAAATGTCCCTGAGTAACTCTCTTACAAATTATGCAACAAAATTAGCAACAGACTTTTACAATTTATGTAAATACTCTAGCACTTGCTAAAAAGAACATAAAATATTAAATTTCAAGTTCTAGATGTATAGACAAAACATAAGTACTCTCTTGATAGAAAAAGAACCACTATTTACCAAATCAGCTAAGGGTGGGGGAAAATGGTAATCAAAATAAAAGCACAGCACTTTGCCAGCCAATCAATCAAGACTCTTGATGCAAAATAATCGAGAAAATATTTTTTTTCCATATGCTACCAAGACTAATATATACCTTTACCAGCACATCTAATGAATCTAGAAATAATCCTTTTGTATTGATGTTAGCTAGACTAAATGAATGAGAAATACTTTTTATCTAGTTGGATATCTTATAAGTGACAAATTTATTAGCAGACCTCAAAATTAAATTTCAAACTGGCATAAATGGACATGGGTTTTGTTTGGCACTTTGGAATTAGATCTCACGTAGTAATTAAACACCAAGTCCAAATTCAAGGATTCTATTGCCAGAGATAGCACACAAAGCGTCCTCTCTACAATTTTATAAAATCCAATTACCAAACTAGACTACAAGTAGCAGCAAAATTCTAATAAAATTTGGTAAACAATGATAGAACAAAATCAAACACTCTTTGGTTTATTCTTGTTTTCAATAAGACAAAACACCTCAAATTCTAAACGGAAAATAATAGTAGACAGAGAAAAAGAAACCTTGTAACAAAACCCTAACAGTTGAATCTTGAATTTGAAACAAACAAGAAAGGGGCTTTACTTTTTGACGGCATCGCCGCTGGGCTTAGCGTTGACAGAGTCGGGAGCTTTTTCGTCTTCCTCCTCGTAGTCGATAAGCTCTTCCTCGTAAGCATCGTTGTCCTTAACTTCTCCCATTATTCTACGAATTCAAATTCAGGAATAACGAAGTTAATTCAGAAGAAAACAAGAAAACAGTATAACTTCATCTTCTAGGGTTTATGCATACCTTGAGCAAATAAGTCCCCCAAAAATTCCGAAAGAATAATTCGAAAGCCGAAATTGATAAACCCCCGGATCTAGGGTTAGGCCAGAGAATGGACGGAGGGAGGAGGGTGTTTGGGGAGATATTAAAGACTATATGGGCCGCTCAGGGTACGGAAATACTAAAATAGCCTTCGCGGGGTTCGAGTTTTACCTTCAAATTGTCAACCAAAAGAAAACGACCGTTAGATGAGTTGACTCTACGAGTTTGTCATGATTTTATTGAATCAAATCGAGCCAAGTTTTATTGATAATTACTCTCTCCTTCTTAAATGTAAGTTATTTGATTTTCATTTTTATCAATCTTTTTATATGTTAAATATTTAATTTAATTTAATTTCTTAAATATTTTAAATTATAATTAATATAAATAAAAAAATTTACTAAAATAAAATATCCAAAAATATAATAGTTTACCAAAACTACATATAAAAGAGTTAAACGATTCATATTTTAAAAATGAGCATGTCTTTTTGATATATAAGTTCAGCCGTCGGGGTATTTGAGTTTGATTCATTTCGTTGTTTATAAGCTTAAACAAAAAAGATTAAAATAGCATACAAAAAAATCAGGGATTTAATGAAACCAAAATTTTAAAAATTTTCTTGTTATAAATAATTAAAATTTTGTTTGAGATTAATAAATTAAGTCAAATTGAACTGAGTGAAAATCATTAGTGAAAATTTTTATGTCTAAAATTGTTAGTTGGAGTCATTAATTAATAACAATCAGTTCATTTTGGTTCCAATTTCACTTGTGGAAAATAGGCAAGAATTATTGTTCATATTAGAGTCTAGGTTTGGAGAGAAAAGTTTAATAGGGTGTCTCTGAATTTTCTTTAAGGAGAGAAACATAAAGAAAATTGATCTTTAAATTTTTCTAGAAAGAAAGCAGATAATTTGAAGAAAAAATCTTTAGTTACATTTTTCTCAAAAAATTATTTTATTTTTTTTAAATCAAAACAGAAAATGAGGGGGAGTGGGGAGGAATCTTACATTTTCTCTTATTTTTTTCATATTTTCTCAACTTTTTTTTTCCCGTTAAAAACTCTAAGACACTACCATAGATCATGTGTGTCGTCCTATGTAGTTTAGGTTGTACTATTAAATCTGATTATAGTCATATTATTTTAATTTATTTATTGGGTTTCATTTTTTTTCCTTCTCAATTTGGTTGAAATATTTCTAAATTTACTTGTGATTAAGAAATTTGTTCCTTTTTATGTTATTTGAAACATTTATAATATTCGTTGTACAAAATTTAAGATATATCAAAGTATTATCAAAATGTTCTAATTTATAAACATAAGAAACTATCCAGAATAGATTATTAAAATAGACTTATAAATCATTATAACTTAACCACTTTTTGAAGCGCTATTTTATGCATAAAAAGAATACATCAAAAAACGCATAAATATGACATCTATATATGAAAAGGTAAAAATTTATCTCAAGTATTAATTTACAACAATAATGATATTTATTTACCAATGGACCTCGAGAAAACATCATTGTTGTGAAAACATCCATATATTCATTGTTCTAAATAATTTATCATAAACAATTTGTGCGCCATCTCTCATGTTTTTCCTTCTTTTTTTTTGTCCCTTGCGGTTTATATCTCATAAATCTTCAATGCTTCATCTAAACGAAATAAAAGAACTCCAAATACGTGCCAAAATTATTACTTTATCCGTTTTTTATTAGTTAATTTTTTAGTTCAAATTACACAAATCAAAATGAATAATTAATAAAAATAATAACATTTAATTTATTAATATTATATCATAATTATCTTTATTTAATATACATAAAAAATGAGATATTTATATATTCTTAAAATATAAAAAAAGGTAATAGCAAAAAAATAATGCACGTGAAAAGCAATTAAAAATAAAAAAGAGACAAATTCGAGAAAAATAACCAAATAAAAACAGTGGGATTATTACGATACAGAGAAAAGTCTGCCGAAATCAAGACTCTTGATCATCCAAAGTCCAAAGGCTGGAAAAAAAAAAAACCGAAGTGCGATGTAGAGGGAAAAAGAAGACGATGTCTTCGGTCTATTACTGCGACGAAGCGGAGGAAGTAGCACCATAACAGTAATTGAAGCCGTACCAAGTGTTTTTAGGGATGAAGGTGTTGTAATAGAAAGTAACAGCCTTGGTATTGTACCCGTACACCTGAACGGACTCCGGCATCCACCCGTCGTAACCACTCCTGTACAGGTATAGGTAACAAATGGAATACGTACACGGACCATATACTTGAAATGTATCCACTGAACATCTCTCGAATGTTCTAGTAGATGGATCGTCCAGCCGCGGCGCATATACCTAAAATCATGATTCCGATTATGAACTAATTAAAGTTTTCCCCCAATTTCAATTTTTCAAAATTGAACGGATTAGAAGATGCATAATATAGTAATACCTGATTGCCATAAGCATCGCCGAAGGAGAGACTGATTTGATCTCTTGTGTATCTGGTTGAGGAGCAGCTTGTGGCGATTCTCACTGTGTAAGAACAGCTGCTTCTCTGGTTCTAATTAATTGATCGATTAAATTATTAACTGAAAACTAAATTAATGGATTCGTGTTGATAGATCTTACACCAATTAACGGATTTCAAATCCTTATATTATACTGTAGATGGATAAATTACCTGGGAAGTAGTGTTGATTTTGAAGGAAGAAAGAGCTGGTTGAGGCAGCGGAACAATTGATCTTGCTCGAACGAAGGAGGAGGAGAAAATAAAGACGAAGCTAAATACAAGCAGAAAATATAGTACTCGCGAAGGTGATTTGATCTCCATAACTACGAGCGAGAACTTTGTTTTGATTACGGACGGAGAGAAAGAGAGATAGAGAGATAGAGAGAGAGAGAGAACGAAACTTTCGACTTTCTGGAGTGAAGCGGCGACTCAAGCAGATGGACAAGGGAGATCAGGAAGATGCTTCCAGACAGCTGCTACTGGTAGTACTGAATGAAAAGAGCTAATTCTCTATCTATAAATAAACAAATAGGAAAAACACAAATATAAAATATTCTTTTTTTTTTTAAATATTACTCTTTATCTGTTTCTATGCTTCCTTGTTTAAGAATAGTTATAGTTTGAGTATTTTGTCTGCAATTAGCTAGACAAATTCATTTATTTACGTATAGTAAAATTTTATAGTACGTACAAAATTGTGCAATGTAATTGAAATAATTTTACATAATTTTGTTGTACAATCATATAAAAATTTCTAAGGTGCTATAAGTTATACTATTTGATATAATTCTGTTGACCCTTATTATGCAAATGTCAATATTACGGACTAAATATACACTTCAAAAAATAAAACCTTCGTTCCTTTTTTTTTTTTTTTGTTACAGTATTAATTCAAACATTTGTTTTATTTTTTTTGGGAATATTTAATTTTGTAACTTTTTTTTAATAAAATGGTAGAACTAAAATGCAAAAATAAATATGAAACAAGTGAAACAAATAATTGACAACAACTGTTCTTGCAAAGAGCCATACCTATAAATTAATGAAGATGTATATGAAATTATGAAGGCTCTCTATAAAAAGGGCCATACCTGTAGAATGACAAAAATGCTACTCTCACAGTTTTAATTTAGTTGTTTTTCTAGAGTTTATCTATTTTTTCTTTTTAGTTGTTTTTCTTATATTTCAATGTAAAAATAAAATTATTTTTTCTCTATTGTCCTTTTTATATTTCAAAAATATATAAATATCTCATTTGTCCATGCATATTAAATAAGGATAATTATGGTATAACACTAACAAATTAAATGTTATTATTCTTATTAATTATTGATCTTGATCTATGTGATTTTAATTAAAAAGACAATTAATAGAAAACGAAAGAAGTATGCATCATAAAAGTTGTGCAGAGACTAAGTCAATAATAATGTAAAATTATTGATATATCCTTACCAAAAGTTACTCATTTATATGTATAATTTGATAAAAAAAATTACAAAAAAAAAAAATGAAAAAGAAAGAGAGTAAGTCCTTGGCTTATTCATGGTGCATAGCATCACTCATAAATTAATGTGCTGTACAGTTTTCATTGTCAAGGCAAGTTTCATTTATTTTTTTATTTTTAATTTAGTTGCAATATCTTCGAAATATATATTAATTAATTTATGTAGTACAGTATTATCTTGTTTATCAAAATTTCTAAACAAATACCTTTGAAGTAGCTTAGAAAATAAACATAAACATAAAAGAGCAGTACGTACATAATATTGATATCGTGTTGTTAGTAAAAGGAGTATATATGTATGTGTACCAATATATAGGCAAGAGAAAGAGCACTATTTTTACAGAGTTTTTTTTTTATCTTTCTCATAGTTTTATATGTAGACCCCCCAATTCGCACATAAACCACTTATATGTGTGCATCAATGATTGTATTTAAGTAAAATCGCATCTGAAAATATCAAAAATCCTTATAGAAAAACCAGTTATCTAAATTTATAATGTACATTTAAGAATGATTCGTGGAATATTCTTGATTGTAAAATCTCATTTGTGATTTGTAGATGAGTCCCTTTCCATGATAATATGTTTAATACGATCTTGATTTAATAAATTTTCTCGGTTTTGTTGATACAATCTTTAAAAAAAACACTAACGTAAATCCTACTATTATACTTTGTAGGATAAATAATTATGAGCTTACAGTATGACACACACAAAGTAAATTCTACTATTGACAAAAAATTAAATCTTTTCTCTAGTTCTTTTCATATTCACCGAATTCAACAACTATAAAGAATTATCGTTTTAAGATTATCGCATGTATTTTAAGATTTTAAACTTTTAATAAAAGCTACCGTTAAAAAGGGACATTTACCGGTGAAACCCATTAAATTGAAGTTCAATGAACATTATATATGGTTTTCTCCAGACGCACTCTCCCTGGAAACTCCGTCATTAAGTTTCAATATTAGAGATATAATAATAATTAAAAAAGATTAATATAAATTATGTGATTTTCTTTATATTTAAAAAAAAAAAAAAAAAGAGTAATGTGAAAGCAAGTGACTAGCCATATATGAGGCTGGAAGATTAAGTTGTTACGGAGTAGTGGCTAATTTCACGGATCGCTAATTGTTGCCCGCATAAAATTATTACACAAACAAAAGAAGATTGGATCCAACTCTGTCACTTCCCCCACCCTTCCCTTTTAATCTGTCTTGCTTCTGTTTTCTCATCTTGTTGATTTCGAGTAAGTAATTCACTCCATCAGCTACTTTTTTCATTAATGTGATCTTTATACTATTTTCCGTACGTGCAATGATTTAGATAAAAATTTATAGTGAGAATTAATGATTCATTTTGTAGGAGTTTTGGATCTGTAAGTATTGTGATTTGATTCATTTGGTGACTTTGCATTTCGTTACTGCTTATTTTCTCATACAGACTACTATATTTTTCTGTATAGTTCTTTGAGTTAATTAAAAATTCCAATGTTTAATTACAAGGTTGTAATTCTTATTTGATTGAAATTATTCTGCAGATAAAGAAATGTCTCAGACTCTACTTCATGGAACGCTTCACGTTACGATATTCGAGGTTGATAAACTCCATAACGGAGGCGGAGGCGGAGGCGGTGGTGGTCCACAAATCTTCCGGAAGGTAATGCGTTTAATTCTAGTATATGTTTATATTTCCTGTAACGAATGAAATCAATCTATTTTAGTTGATCTTTTATAATCTGTCTATGAAAATAGATTTGACAACATTAATTTTTTCATATGTGTAATCGCCAATTCATGAAAAAACATTTGACACTGCTTTGTTCGTATGCTCATTATACACATCTGCATTTATTGTATTGAAATGTGATTCACAGTATAGGTGTATGATATGGGATGATTAGATTAGATTTTAATTTTAGTTCTAATTGAGACATTTTTTTTTGAGATTTTGTCATGCTCATCGGTAAAATTGTTTGTGCAGCTAAAGGCGAACATTGAAGAGACTATTGGCTTCGGCAAAGGGACTCCAAAAATTTATGCAAGTGTTGATTTAGAAAAGGCTAGGGTTGGTCGTACCCGAATGATAGAAAATGAACCCAATAATCCAAAATGGCACGAGTCATTTCACATTTATTGCGCTCATCTTGCTTCTAATGTCATATTCACCGTTAAAGATGACAATCCCATTGGTGCGACTTTAATTGGAAGAGCTTATGTGCCGGTTCATGAGCTCTTGGAAGGGGAAGAAGTGGATAGATGGGTTGAAATTTTGGATGAAGATAAAAATCCCATAAGTGAAGGTTCTAAGATCCATGTGAAACTGCAATATTTTGATGTTACTCGAGATCGTAACTGGGCTCGAGGAATTCAAAGCTCCAAGTTTCCTGGGGTTCCTTATACATTTTACTCTCAGAGACAAGGTTGTCGAGTATCTTTGTATCAAGATGCTCATGTGCCAGACAAGTTTGTACCCAAAATATCGCTTTCTGGAGGCAAGGTTTATGAGCCCCATAGATGTTGGGAAGATGTTTTTGATGCAATCACCAATGCCAAACACTTGATTTACATTACTGGTTGGTCTGTATATACTGAAATTTCTTTGATAAGGGATTCAGGAAGGCAAAAGCCAGGAGGAGAGATGATGCTTGGTGAACTGCTAAAGAAGAAGGCAAATGAAGGTGTTAAGGTTCTTATGCTTGTTTGGGATGATAGAACATCAGTTGGTCTACTCAAGAAAGATGGATTGATGGCAACTCATGATGAAGAAACTGAACAGTTCTTCCAAGGTACGGATGTACATTGTGTGTTATGTCCTCGCGATCCTGATGATGGTGGAAGCATGGTTCAAGGTTTGACAATTTCTACAATGTTCACTCATCACCAGAAGATTGTGGTGGTGGACACTGAGATGCCTAGTGGAGGATCACAGAAGAGGAGAATTATGAGTTTTGTCGGTGGTATCGATCTTTGTGATGGTAGATATGATACTCCATTTCACTCACTTTTCAGGACGTTAGACACTGCTCACCATGATGACTTCCACCAACCAAACTTCACTGGTGCTTCAATCACAAAAGGTGGACCTAGGGAGCCTTGGCATGATATTCACTCTCGTCTTGAAGGACCGATTGCTTGGGATGTAATGTTTAATTTTGAGCAGAGGTGGAGAAAACAAGGTGGAAAAGATATACTTGTTAACGTAAGAGAACTCGATAATATCATAATCCCACCATCTCCAGTGACATTCCCCGATGACAATGAGACATGGAACGTGCAGTTATTCAGGTCTATAGATGGTGGAGCTGCATTTGGTTTTCCTGACACGCCTGAGGATGCAGCAAAAGCAGGTCTTGTCAGCGGAAAAGATAATATAATTGATCGAAGTATTCAGGATGCTTATATTCATGCTATTCGAAGAGCAAAACATTTTATTTATATTGAAAATCAGTATTTTCTTGGAAGCTCATTTGGTTGGAATTCAGATGATATACAAGATGCTGATATCAATGCTTTGCATCTTATACCAAAGGAACTGTCATTAAAGGTTGTTAGTAAAATTGAGGCTGGAGAAAGGTTTGCTGTTTATGTTGTTGTCCCAATGTGGCCAGAAGGAATACCAGCGAGTGGATCAGTTCAAGCCATACTGGACTGGCAAAAGAGGACATTGGAGATGATGTATAAAGATATTATACAGGCGCTTCGAGCTAAGGGAATCGATGAAGACCCTAGAAATTATTTGACATTCTTCTGCCTTGGTAATCGAGAGGTGAAGAGGAGCGGAGAATATGAACCTTCAGAAAAGCCAGAGCCAGATTCGGATTACATTAGAGCCCAAGAAGCCCGTCGTTTCATGATCTATGTTCATTCCAAAATGATGATAGGTATGTGGATATGTTCAAAATTTTTATTACAATTTTCAGATTTGAATTCTTGAAATTCATAATGTTTAATCACTGAAGCGTACAACAGAATTTGATAATGTTTTAATGGCGGATATTATTTGCATTAACTCGTGTTATTTTACAGTTGACGATGAGTACATAATAGTAGGATCAGCAAACATCAATCAGAGATCAATGGATGGTTCGAGGGATTCTGAGATAGCAATGGGAGCTTATCAACCACATCATTTAGCTTCAAGGCAGCAGCCAGCAAGGGGTCAAATTCATGGATTTCGAATGTCGTTGTGGTATGAACACCTTGGCATGGTTGACGACACATTTTTGCAGCCAGAAAGTGTACACTGTATTCAGAAAGTGAATCAAATGGCAGATAAATATTGGGACATTTTTGCAAGCGAGAGTCTAGAACATGACTTGCCTGGTCACTTGCTTAGATACCCCATCGGCGTTGCTAGTGATGGGGATGTAACCGAGCTTCCAGGCATGGAGTTTTTCCCTGATACTACGGCCGGAGTTCTTGGTGCTAAATCTGATTACATGCCTCCCATTCTTACTACCTGATGATTTTATTTGGCCGTTTTACCTCTAAATTCCTTTTTCCTCCAATAAATATAGTATATTTAGTAAAACAATAAATTGTAATTACGTTTATGTCATAATATGCGCAGAGATGTCATATCAGGTCTCAAGAAATTTTGATCTTATTATTTTGTGATTAGATGAGACATTTTTATCCTGTTTTGCGTTTTATTAGTTTTATCTACTTCTCTTTGTTCTTCAGCTAACAAATACTGTAGATTACTCACAGTTGTTTTTATCATTTGGGATCGTTGTTTTGAATTATGGAACAACTCAGGTGTTGCGTTTATATTGAGTGAATGAAATGAGAAGGAGAATAAATTAAAAATTATAAGAATTTTAGTTAAAAATAGTTGTGAAAAAGAGTGATGAGGAGGAATTGGAGGGAGAATCACAACAAAAGAAAAATGAATTGATCATTCATTCATGAAATTATATACAGAAGAAATAGTTCATTTCACCGCCATCACCCATATAGATCATAAAAATTTGTAGTCTTAATTACAAATAAATTAAATTCATTTTTCCTCTTATTTTATTTTTTCAATTCAAACGCAACTTTATTTATAAATTTTTAAATTCATTTTTCCTCTTATTTTATTTTTTCAATTCAAACGCAACTTTATTTATAAATTTTTCAACTGACGAAGTTTAGGAATGTAAAACCGTTCCTTCGAATTGCAAGGTTCGTTTTAAGAATATTTTTGGTTACCAGCTGACAAGGTTGATAAACCCTCATAACTAATACGTAGTATTTGATAAATTTGGGAATTTCTTAGCCAACACAGTGAACCCAAGTAGTAGTGGTTCGGCAAAGAAGATTTTGAAATAAATGGAACCAAACACGTTTCTAAGCTATTCCAAAACTGTACTACACGTGGCTGGTGAGCTTTAACCAAGTGTGTAAAATGATGGATACAGATGTCAAACAATCCATTGTGGTAGTAATGTAGTATAAGTGTGTGGACACAATACAGTAGTACTTGCTAGTTAAAATATTAAGAATATAGATTTAATGGTAGATTAAACAAAATGACTTTAGAAGAAGTGGAGTGAAGAAATAGAATACAATAATGGGTATTGTAACACGAGAACTAGCCCACGCGTCGTAATGTAATCAAACTTTGAGATGATTTGCATAATTGTGTTTTTTGGCCATTTCTCTAATTTGGCTTTCATTCACGTCTTCCAAATTAGGCACATTTAGTCCTTTACATCCTCTTGAGTAGCTTTTCAGTTTGAAGTAGGAAAGAAAAATTCAACAAAAAATCAAAACTAAAAACTTGGAAAAAGGAAAATCTTGAAAAAATTTTAGAAATACAAAAAGCTCATGTATACTATTGTTAGGCAAGGTAATCCTTTTTGCTTTGTTCACTTCTAAATTTTACATAGTAAAATAAGGTCTCAAGTAAAAAGTCTCCATTGAAACTCTTCTAATTTATAAGTAATATATGCAACGAACAATGAGAAAAAAAATATTTTGTACATCAACACCATCTTTGGAAGAAAAAAAAAATTCTAATTGGATGCGTACCATTAAATTTTTTTTCCCAGAAAAGAGATAATTGGAGAAAATTTTGATATGATTCTCGTAGGTTTTGTATATATCATACTCCATATATTAGTGTTGGAAAATTGGAGGGAGGGTGTATTTATTGGCGTTATTTTTCAGCCGTTGGTGTTTTGAAAATTTGAATTGTTAGGCATCGATTCTTTGGCATAGCAAGACACGGAGTCTACGTTGTTTAAACACAGCATTAGAACTAGTAGTGGTAGTAGTAGCAGTGAGTATTTAAGTTTGAAAAAGTTAAAGACCATAACAACAACTCGAAGGAGTCGCATTAGTATTGGCAGTAGCTTGCCACCATATGTTGAATTGTTGACCCCAACTCAATCCAATTAATTAACCATAAAAGACCATACCTAATGAAATCTGAACGGCTATAAAACCTCTTCTTCATCTCTCCTTAACAAACCTACCCCCTTCTTTGCTACCAAATTTTTTTAAAAAATAAAATATAAAAAAAACCCCACCTCAATTATACCCCTCTTTTTTATTTTTATCAAAACTCTAAAATTAGTTACCGACTACAATTACTAGAAAAGACTCCAAGTTCCTATGATGGGTATGATGAGTAATATTAATGATATGAGTATAATTAGTACATCATCATCGAAGACGACGACACATGGGGTGGTGGTTATTGCAACGGCAGCCATGGCGGTGGTGGTTTCTGCAGCCACATTTCTTTTCCTCTCTTCCTTCCGCGGCGATAGTAATTCCATCCCAACTCCTCCTCCTCCTCTGCGTTCTTGCTTGTCCTCCTGCTCTACTGATTCAGGTTCATCTCTCTCTCTCTCTCTCTCTCTCTCTCTCTCTACATATATATATGATTATTTATTTCATACGTTTCAAAATTAAAAATATAACATCGCTAATAAAATTAGATTTTTGCGATCCCTTATTAATTTAATGAAACCACATGTCTCGGTTCAGATGAAAAGAGAAACCATACGAAGAAGAAGAAAGTTAAATTTGCTGATGATGTGAAGCCAAATGGAAGCAGCAGCAGCAGCAGCAAGGAATTCAGAAGAAAACTCAAGCAACAGTCTTGTTCGTCTATGGGACAACAAGTTCACAATCATTCTTCTTCTTCCTGTGGAATTGAAATTCAGAGACGAACCAAAAATCAAAAGATTGGAAACATGCCGGCAAATCGAATGGCCTTGTACGGTGGCATTCTTAGGGATCGTCTACATCGAATGGAGTAGGACTGCGAGTGCTAGGAATCGCACACTTTCAACAACACGAGATTGTGAAACAAATCCAGAAATATTTAAATCTTTCTTTTATTTGTTTTGTGTAATCCACTAATCCCTTACTTCAATTTTTGTCCAATTTATCTGGTGACGGACGATCTCATTTTGAAGTTGACTCTACTTTTCATACTCTGTTTTGTAAATAATATAATTGATCAAGGCAAGACAAGCAAATTTAAAATTAAATTAATTGTTAAGCTAAGAGGCCTAACTTTTTTACTACCATTTATCTGTACTATTAATTACAAAATGTAATTAAAAGTTAATAAGTGTTATATTATTAATTTTTTTTAATAAGTGGAATATAAAATCTTATTTAAGAAAAAAAATCTTTAATAAATTGGAACAATAGATATTCATATTCATGTACCGCATTAAACTACAATTTATCTGTACTATTAATTGTTTCTATCTCTTACAAAATGTAATTAGAAGTTAACAAGTGTTATATTATTAATTTTTTTTAAAATAAATAGAATATAAAATCTTATTTAAGAATTTTTTTTTTAATAAATTGGAACAACAGATATTCATCTACCGCATTAAACTAACTCATCCCTAACCTTTTGCTTTTGCTGTGATCAGACTAGTACATAAATAAGTAAAATCTGATTCTTCTTTTAAGAGAAGAGCAGAGATGATCAAAAATCAATTTCGATTCCCACCTAGCTTTGACCCAACTAACTTTCATGCATGGCATGGGGATTATCCAAAAATTTTCTCTCATTTATGTTGCAAAGTTCTGTCTTTCACGCAACCTTCTTGACATTTACCGAAATATGCTCTAAATGCAAGCCTCATTTTTATATCTGAAAATCAAGAAAATAAAATAAAATTTGCATCGACTTGGTTATGTGTCTCATTGGTTATAGACAACTTTATTTGAAAAATATTTTAAATTAATAAAAAATTCTGTAAACTAGTTAATAAGTGTGCAAGTGAATATTTAAACAATATTCTCCTCTCTAAACAGAAAATAATAAAAATAAAAATAAAACTTGAATTTGTTCTAAATTCGAAACATTTTTTAAGAAAAAAAAGAGAAAATACAATAAGACAACAATGTACGATTCATACTTATCAACGCCTCCAATGAAATTTCCCCGGCAACATCATATTTTACAAGTTAACTATGACTTGAGGTGGGGTCAAGTATATCATAAAAAAGGAATAAAAGAAAGAAAACGTTGATGCAGTTGTTAGGCCTCTCCATCAAGTGATAATTATATAGTCCAAACTTTAGATAAATCGAATAAAATTGTATCAATTTTAATTTTAGAATGTATATATAGAGTTAAAAAATAAAATAGTTCATGACGCTAATTGAACAAAACAATGATTTGTAATGCAGAAATAAAAACCAATAATAATTTTACGAGAGGTATACAAAAGCAAGAAGTTACAGCCCACAATGTCCATTCCTTTTTATATTTAGTTTAAAATATTATTCTAAATTAATGCACTTTTTTCAAAATCAAGTATGATAATGAAATTAATTATTTTGAAAATTTTCATAAATCTCATAAAATTTAAGTTTAAAACGAATCAAATATATGAATAAAAGTATGAATTTTAGAATGTAGTGTATAGTGAAATAATAAAGGGTGCTGATATATGCACACTCTAAATTGATAGTTGCACACCCAATTATTTTATCTGCCTAAAATACCCTTAATTAATAAATATCAAGATAATAATTTATTTATTTGTTAAATGTATCCTTTTACTGACTTTTTTTTCTGTACTATTTCAGCCTTATTTTCAAATTGTTTACACTCCATTCCATTACTAATTAAAAGTAAACTGACTATTTTGTTGCCAAGATGATATAGTTAGAAAAACACTAAATAATATTATCACTAAATAATATTGTCACCAGCCATTCAAATGATTTAAAGACTGTAATATAAAAACAGTACCAATAGTCTACATAATTTTTGAAGTTGTGAATCTCAAAAATCACTTAACAAAAAATAGAGCTAGCAAACCAAAATCAACTAGAGAGATTTTCATCAGCAACGTTAACTTCATCGTAGTACTGGATAGACTAACAGCGTAAAATTGGACACACTAGCAGGCAGCAACAAAGATCCATTTGTTCATCTACATTAAAACATAGAAATATCATTAGAGATGAAAAATAATAAACACAAGTATTATTTCAATATAAATTAGAAATCAAACTCAAAGAGAGTATTAAAAAGAATAACTTACTATAACTTTTTACGTGTATTTTGAGTTTTCTCAACGATCTCAAAAAGCGAAGGGTCACGAGTTGTAGAACTCTCATTTCTTCTTTTCAATGAACCTAATGGCCTTCCTTTGTGAGGATAAATCCTAGGTTCAAGAGTCAATGGAATTGAAAGATCAGCAATCTTGACAATTTGTGCATGGATGTCTTTCTTTTGTGTAAGAGGTAGTTTTTGATAATTATCATAAACTTTTTTTAGTAGACCTTCAATCTGATCCTCCTCAGTATCAATGCTCGTAAAAGACCTTATGTCAAGTCTCCATTGAGGATGTATATCAGCAAGTTGCAAGGGTTGGACTTTTTCTCTAATATTGTGAGCACAAGGAAGACCCATAGATTTTGTAAAGTTACCTCTGCATGCTGATAATGTATCAGATTTTGCCAAATCGTATTGCTTCAAAAGCTCTTCAAGTGCATATACGGAGACATGTCCCACAATTTGCTCAAATAAAGGAATCTGGAACTTATGTGGTATACGTATCTTCTCGCATGAAAGTTTTGTCTTGATTTCCTGAAATTCATTATCAATAGCGAGACATATTTTATCTTTCACCCCGCGAAAGTCACCAGTGGACACTTGAAGATATCTCTTCAACTTCGAATGAGCACCTTCAACCCTCGAAGTCACATGATTTCCTAAATGAGTTATTTTATTCGTCCATGCATAAACAAATTTTTCTTTAAACGGAAGCCAAGTATTTTGAATGTAGGTAATTACAAATTCTTGATCCCTATACTGCTCCACAAAAAGACCCCAAGCATTGAAAAAGGATACTTCATCAGGTGATTGTATCACACTTGTCCAAGCTATTATAAATTCTTCCCACTCTTCTTTTGTTTTGAATTTCTTCTTGCATTTTGCCATAATATTTTTTTCAATATGCCATACACACAAAAGATGAGAACTATTTGGAAAGACCATTTTAAGTGCATTCATCAGTGCTAACTCCCTATCAGTCACAATTGCCGAGGGATGTCGTTCAACCCCCAAAATTTTTACAAAAGTTTCAAGTGCCCACTTATAATCTGTTACTTCTTCCTTTTGTAAAAAAACAACAGCAGAGAAAAATGTAGTGTTAAAACTTGTAACTCCAACAATATTGAGAAGTGACATCCTATATTTATTTGTTTTATAAGTGCAATCCATGAGAAAAATAGTGGGATAACTTTTAGTCAATGTAATCGATGAAGGATGTGCTATGAACAAATGAGTCAGATGTCCATCATGATCATGCTTTACATCGTAAAGAAACTCACCTTGTCCCAGTTCTTCAAACATTGCTTGAATAATTGTACGTCCTTGCAAGCTATCTTTTCGAATTTTAGCCCTTGCATTATATACACTTCTGGAAATCGACTGAAGATTTGTGTTGTTTTGCCGAAGGGAAGTAAGAATTTGTCTTGGAGCAATTCCAGCGATTGTCATCTCTCGAATACGATTAAATTCATCCCTTGAAAATCGGCGGTGAGATGGATGTCCTGACATGTCAATGGAAGGATCATGATTATGTGTAAGATCTTTTATTTCAATCTCCCAAAATCCATCAGCTTTCCATCTTCCCCAAATTTCAAATGGACATTGAATTAAACGAGTTCCGGTTGTTCTTCTAACTATAGTATCTCGTTTTTTCACTGGAAGTTTACTAACACGATATTCTCCTCCTCGATCACAACCAATCGTAACATAACGATCTCGTTTTGATTTTTTGATAACTGTTGCATATCCGAGTGTTGAAGCAACTTCACGAATACAAGATATTAGTTTGTCACGATTTGGATAACGTGTTGATGATATGGATAAAAATTTATTAAATCCAAAGCGTTTTTCCTTGTCTTCTCGTTCAGCCAACAAGTTATAACCTGTCAAATATTAATTTAGACAACATTAGTTCAAAATCATATGGATATTATTTGATTTATATACAAGTTATAACATGTATTGTTCAAGATAAATCAAAACAAGAAGACTAGTAATGCAAGTAAAAAGCTAAAAAATCTAACTAAAAGCATGGCTTCTTTATTAGTAACAACTCAATCAATCTGCTAATGAAATCACTAGAATCCTAGATAATAGTTTTTTGTAGAAAGTTTTTATGCAATATATTATTAACATATTTTTCAGGAAAAAAAAATCATAAAAACAATTTAAGTAAATATGTCAGTATATTATTCTTTCATATATAGAAAAATTTGAAAGGAAAATTAATACTACAAATTATGATGATTGCACTGCTACCTAGTTTAAGTAAGTTTGTCATTTCTTATGTTTGAAGCCATATATGAATATTATATATATATATATATATATATATATATATATATATATATATATATATTTATATTTATATATACATGTATAATTTATTCTTTCTTCACTTTCATTCTAACAAATTGATGGGCTGTAAACATGGGTTTTACACTACTGTCAAGAAAACCTCAATATATAGAGCAATTACTTAAACAATGTTCTGTTATTGAGTTTTATATGAAGAAGGATTAAAAATTACCTCTGTCATTAGAGTCGGTAGAACTAAATGGTTGATATAACTCTGATATATGCTCCACACTATTTGAATGGATCAAATCAATTACTTTATCAAGCTCCAACAGTTCTTCATCGATGTTATTTGATTCATCAATAAAATTTGAGCGAATCGTTTCTTCATCTATTGTGCTCTCCATCGATACAAAATTAGGGATTTGAGTATTTGTTAAACAGGAGAAAGTAAAATATTAAAATTACATATAATAGTACAAGGCTAAAATAGGCAAAATAATACAAAATTATGGATATTTTAGGCAGATAAAATAATTGAGTGTGCAACTATCAATTTAGGGTGTGCAAATATCAGCACCCATAATAAATTAGGCCGAGAAGAGAGGAAAAAAAGGAAAAAGAAAGAAAGAAGAGGAACAGCTGAAGCGGAAAAGGGGCTCATTATACAGTTCATCTTCATCAGAAGGCCATCGGTTACGGGAAGGAGAAGAGAGAGAAAGCTGTCATCTCTCTCTCCCTCTCTAGGGTATGTTTCTCTTTTAATCCCTCCTCCTATACTCGTACTTTTGTATGAATTTAATTATTGTAATGTTTTCTATTGGTCTTTTGGTTGAATAAATAACAGGGGATTTCGAATGATTATACCTTCCAGAGATCGATGCTTCTGGTGGGCAAGCCACTAAATTTCGCAATCTTTGCTGCTTCGATTGTTCATATTGTTGCATGCATGGGGTAATTGTTTATCTTGATGTTCAATTTATTTGTTTGTTCATTGATGTTTTTATTTTTAAGTTTTCCCTATTTTCAATTAGAGATTATCTTGTTTGGTGCTAAATTCTTTTGGGCATTGATTGAGTGGACAATTCTATAAGGAAATTTGATGTGAGAGGTTGAATCCTTTTCTTTTTGTATAAAACTGGGTTTTCTTGTTCTTCCCCCTTTTTCTTGAGTGTGTATGGTCGTGTGTGTGTGTTGGGTTTGGGGGTGGGGTGTGTGGAGAGTTTGACGGGTGTAGGAGCAAAGAGTAGCATTGATAGTTTGTTTTCTTTTTATTTTTGGGTGGATTCATCCCTAATTTATTTACATGTTGTTTCTCTTAGATATACTGCAATTTGATTATACTCCCCTAGGCTCTCTGTCCTGAAAATGGGTACTATACTCTTTTCTAAATTGGACTTTTTTTCTTAAGGCACAGGGAGGATATGGTAAGCATTTGCTTTAGCTATAATTTCTCTGTCCTAAAAGAATGCTATTCTTGTTTGGAGTGGTAGTCCTCTTTTGGGAGGATAAGTGGATGACAGAAATATTTGCCATTTTCCTATGATTAATGTGTATCCTTATCATGAACTTTGCATCAAATTAGATTTCTTATAGAAGTGAATGCCCTTTGTAACAGAGCAGTGGTTGTCTTGGATGCGATAATAATCGCAAACTAATTTCAGCTGTTGATGAGCCGCTGAAAGGACAAAACTTTCAAGCTCGGACAGTGACAAAACCCCATTTATCAGAGGATTTCTGGACCACTAGTACATTTGACATGGACAATAGTGCAATTCAGTCGCAAGGAAGCATTTCATCAATCAGCACATCAAATCAGACCATGAATGCCAATGGCTCTGGAAATGGGAACATTCCTTCTGAATTTGTAAACCATGGCAAGTTTTAATTAGACCTTTTGTCTTTGGTGATAATTTGGGGATATATATGATATCATTTTTTTTCTGGTTGCTAATTAGCACTTCAGTCATCTTCTGTAAAATCAGGGATAATAGATTTACTTAAGGTTGATTGTTTTCAAAGTTCTGTACTTCTCGTATATACCTGTTGCTTGTGAGGATTTGATGTAGCCACTATTCATTCAAGCTGCTCAGAAAGTTGCATCCATTTGCTTTAAGTTATAGTTGACAGAAAGTGACATTCTTTTTGTGCCCTTCTTGCTCTATCAGTGGAAGCTTTGGTAACCATTTGGGTTTAATATATATCTCAATCTAAATGAATGGACAGATACGTACTGGCTATATAAGAACCACTAGCAAGAGTCAAGTTTTGCTATGTAACACTCTCCTACATATTCATTCATATACACAATAAATATGACTGAAGTTGATGTGCTATTAGGCGGTTTTCTAGTTTCCTGATTGTTCATTGTGATGTTCATCTTTTTGGTTTTTATCTTGCTTTTGAATATTTGGGTGCAGGTCTACTTTTGTGGAACCAAACTAGGCAGCACTGGGTTGGAAATAAGAAGTCGGAAAAACGAGGACAGCAGCTTCGTGAGCCCAGATTGAGGTGAGTTTCTTTTCATATTTAAAAAAATTTGTCAAGATGCCTTGATATCACATTATCCCAGATTTAGTGTAGTTGTCTTGTGATAATTTATTATTATTTTTTAAAGGGGCCTTTGATTTTAAAATTTTTAACTAAGACAACCGTTGATGGTATCAGAGATGCAACTACTTAAAAATTCTAATACAAGTCTAAAATATTATACACAATTATTTTGCAAATTTGTAATATCTTAATTGCTGACCCATTTGGATCCCAATTATAATCTTGATGGGGTTAATTTTGAACAGTCTGATCGAACATCAGCCTATGTATTGTTGCTGTGTACTAGCAGTTCCCTTCAGCCTTACCTGCCTTCAGTTGCTTGATACTTTCTGGACGGTCATCTTCTGTTGTCTGGCCTACTTTATAAATGTAATAATTTCATGGCTGTCCAGGTCTGTTTTAAAATCGATATCTTTCCATTCCATATCAGCCATTGAAGCTGATCTTTTCCTCCAATCTCTATTTAGTGTTTGCTTAACTTTATTTGCCTATGCTTCTATATCTTCCCCTTCTAGAATCGTAATTTCAGCAGTATCAGTTGTATCTGTATTCCCAAGTATCTAGTGGATCTGTCGACATTGGGAATTCATAAATATCAGCTAGATGCTCTGATTGGCACTTGCTATTTACGTATCCCTAAGAAATATTTGTTTTGCAGTTGGAATGCAACCTATGAAAGTTTGCTCGGGAGTAATAAGGCTTTCGCCAAAGCCGTCCCTCTCGCCGTAAGTTTCTCTCTTGTATGCGTTGTGGTTTACGTCAGTTTGAAGGTTCTTGAGGTGAAATGGTAACTTCGCTTTTCTGATTCCAACTTACAGGAAATGATTGATTTTCTTGTTGACATCTGGGAGCAGGATGGAATGTATGATTGAAACAACAGGAGCGTTTTGAATTTTTCAATTAAAATTTTCTGCAAATCCTACTTTTGAAGTTTCTCAAATTAGATTTCCTGACAATATATATAGTTCATCACGCTAAATGGTGTGTTTTAAATTAATTGTAATATCTTTGTCACGGGCTACCTTGATATAGCTGGGCAGTTCCAGTTGATTGATTTGTTCAACTCGATGAGCCGATGGCTTCTGTCAGTTGAAAAGCTTTTGGAATATATGAATGGAAGAGTGAAGCTAAGATCCAGATTTAGTTCTTAATGTTTAGAGCTACGCTTCAAAAAAACACAGTAAGAGCCATATTTAAAAATTTCTTTGTACTCCTGTGAAAATTTTTGAGTCGAGTCTAATTTATTTACATTTGATTGATTTTTTTATTGTAAAATGATTAATATTATAAAATACATAAAAAATTAACAAATTAAAATATTTGTTATATGAAGTATTGTTTAAATTATGTCATAATTCGAAATATAAAATACGGAGTATATATTAACCCATTTTCTCAAGTCGGATCTCTGTTTTTTGTCATGAAAATATTAACCAATTCTCTTAAGTTGGGTTTCTCTGTCTCCCGTATGGCGTAATTCGGTGTACGAATGAATTTGTTGGTCTATAATTTTATTTTTTTGGATAACTAAACTGTACTATTAATTTAATGAAAATTTTAAGATGTATCAGATGTTTTATCTCGTTGAAATTCTTGTATGGTTTAGTAGCCTTAAATACTAAATTTTGTCGTAAAATTTATCAATTAAACTCGTATCAAAATTTAATTTTAGAATGTCAAAATCATTTTTTTAATTTATGTATATAAATAAATCAAGAACATTTTGTGTTGTAGTTTTTGATATAATCATTTTGCTTGTGCTCGCTGCAATTACGTGTTATTGTATATTATTTGTACAAGCAGACATAGTTAAGCTGATCTTTTTCTGAAAAAATGGAAATGCCGATCTAACGGGACTAATAAGAAAATATATAAATATTCTAAAACTTAACACGTATATACATGTGGAGAGATACATGCATAATTGAACGAACGGCTAATCAGGTGTAACTTTAAAGTACTGCTAAGATGCAGAGAGAGAGAGAGAGAGAGAGAGGAGAGAGAGAGACGCACTGACTGACGTCTGATGTACAATCTGAACCGTTTGTTGGTGTGTCGTGGGTGCAGTCAGATTATGAAACTACTACTATTCTTGTCTTTTACACTCTCTCTCTCTCTCTCTCTCTCTCTCTCTCTCTCTCTCTCAGGTTTTTAACTGCTCACCCGTGTTCTTTCTTTCTTACTTAAAGCAATGTTACATATTTTCATCACTTTACTTGCTACAGTTCCATGCTTCTATCTTAGATTGTATTAATTTGTTCTGCACATTTTCTGTTTCTCTACACTTCTGTGTTCTGTCCATAACAGTCTTACTCTCCTTCTTCCCCCTTTTTCTTATTTAAACCGTAACCTATCTTACTTCCTTTGTCTGAATAAAAATAATATTTTTTGTGGACAACATTTGATTTTAACATATACATGATTGAATTCTCCAGCATAAAATATGCTAAAATATTATTAAGGCGATCTATTGATAAAGATATTTTAATAGATAAGGTAAAGCTAGATATATTCGTTAATTTTTAGTAACATTATATATGATTGATTTAATATTTTTACACCATATGTAGTAAATATTACTGGCTGTATCTTTGACACAGATATTTTGATGTGTACAGCGTTGTCATTAAAAAAAAAATCTAGAGAAAGGTGTAACCTTAGCCTAATCTACTAAAATACTATTGATAGTATGATATCTATTCAACAATTATTTATTTCTATCATTAATTAACGCATTCAAAGTAAAAAGTGATACAGTGTGCAGGTAAAGACGATATATGACAAATGGTGTGCGTTCCACCATTTATGGCTCCAAGTAAACAGAAACTTCACTTCATAATAAACAGAAGCTCATTTAAATTTCTACAGATAAATGTCCGATTAGAAATCAACATTGTCCAATTAGAAATCAACATTTGTCGGAGGGTTTCAGTTCAGATATTCCAAATTAATCAAAATAACTCCATACTAAATAAGAACTATAAAAAAATTGACCAACTAGAATACTTTCTTTCCCGAAAAAACAGGGAGCAATAATGTCCTGTAAATTAGCAATTGAGATAAAAACAAATATACATTGAATAAGTGCATATATATATATATATATATATATATAATCTGTATAGAAAACATTTAATTAATTAAGAGGAGAGATGATAGTGGAAGGTAGAAAGGATGATCAACCAAGAGTCAATCCTGTCCTCAAGCAAAAGTCAGTGCAACATTTTCCGAAAAGGAGAAAGAAGGATTTATTCGAATTTAATAGTGATGAGTTTGCAATTAATTGGAGGAGAAGCCAATGGCATCAGAAAACTGTCCCTTCTTCTGGAAACATTATTTAGCCAGCTCGCCCTCTTACTTGCTGCTACCCTTCTATGCTCTACCACCACATACTACTTTTCAATTATATTCTTCTCCCACACACCACAACATTTATTTCCTTCACTTGCATGTTTCTTCTTCTTTCTTTTTTCTTTAGCACCCTTAATCTAAAACTCAATTCCCCTTCTGAAAATAACATAAATCTTCACCAAGCTATCAATTATGGCTGGATCCCCTATTAGCCTGGTCAGGGTTGTGACCACACTGCTGATGATTATCATCTTTTCCCTATCATTTCTACCTTCCAAATCAGGTAATAAAAAGACATTACTAAATTGGAGTATACATCGTGGATTTCAACCTTTTTACATATATCTGCCCAAGTGCCCATCACTTCAAAAAGCAAATTGGGTCTCTTTTTTTAATTTTTAATTTTAATGTTTTGGGTGTAATTCAGTTCACTTGCTCAAATACATATCTATTAATTTATGCAGGTGAGACTACATCAAATGAAAAGGGTGAGGGTAGTTGTGGAGAAGTATTAATGCAGCAAAGGGAAAAGATATTGGGATCAAGGCCTCCAGCTTGTGTGAACAAGTGTTTGAATTGCAGGCCTTGCATGTCTATTCTGGTCATTCCTCCTCACAGAACAAGAATTACAGGGGGTACTACTTCTTCTACTTCCAAGAAATATTACTCGTCGCGTGGAGATGATGATACTTATTATCTCCTCTCTTGGAAATGCAAATGTGGAAATAAGCTCTTTCAACCATGATTTTAATTAATTGTTTTCTCAGATTTATGTATATACTGATCTGGGGGGTTGAGGATATATATATGATCCTCTATCAATTGTAATGAACATGCATTCCATTATTTAATCTGTTGTGCAATCTGATCCAGAGATCCATAAAGCTCAAGATGGTTGGTGTATATATATATATACACACACACATATATTGGCCTTAAAATACAGTTAATAATTAGTCTATATATAGTTTTATCTAAAGAATTAAACGAAAATGATAACTATATTGAAGCTTACACATTTTTTTCAAGGCGGAACTAGTAAGGACATGGGATGTTCTTCTGTGTCATTTTTCAAAATTTTTATTATTACCTTTAAAATTTTATAAAATTATCGTATGTTTCATATATTGTTTTTTTGCATTTCTCCTCCTTTGATCGTGTTTTCTTTCTTTCGCACCCCTTGATATGTCATCCTCATTTCCGTCATAATTTTTTAGCATGTTTTTGGTAACAAACAATTTAGTTTGAGAAAACCTCTCTAGAATGAGAGCATGCTATTATATGTTTATTTGAGAGCTTATAATGATATTTGTAAATTACCCATAAATAATTACAAAAAACTCTTAGTTTAATCTGATTGTTTAACCATTTAACAGAAATAAAAAATGAATTTGAGAAAAAACTAATTGATCTTTTTATTTTTTTTATGGTTGGACTACATCAAGAATTAATGAAAGTGAGTATAGTATGGCAGCAAGGGGTCCAATTAACTTCTATCAACATATAAATATCCAACACTTGTAGAAATTGTCATATAAGTTACGGTTGCTACATACGAGAGGTTGAATTGAAAAAAAAAAATCAAATTTCATGTACACCCTTTCACCTCCGATCAAGGCTAACCATTAGTAAGTATATAATGTGGCAATATAGATAGTGGCTTCTAGTGGGCCGAGACGGTCAATACTACTGTTGCGGTCCAACCAACCAACCAAACAAAATAAAGATTTACAAAAACAAACAGCATTGATATCCAAAAATAGTAAAGAGTTCTCTCAACCTGTGCTTACAAATTTTCTATCCTTTGGGTCAAGGGGTGGGCTTAATTTTTGGCTATCGTGTAGTATCATGTCATTGTTATGAGTTAACTCATGGTCAGTGCATGTTGGAGTTTTTTTTTATTTCCGTACAGTTTCTATATATTTCAATTTTTCTCTTTTTGCTAAATTTATGTTACTATATTTTTTAATATTACTATATATAATGTTATTACATGTAGGAAAAAAATTAAATTATATATAATAACATAATGTATCATATGATAACATTTATATGATAATATTGTCTCAGATAATAACATTAAAATAGTAACATAAATTGCATGAGAAGAATATAAACATGCATGAACTTAACGAGAAATATTTTCTATTTTATTATACCGGCTGAATTTTTTTTGTATTGTTATATATCAATAAATGCAGTATACCTACTAGCAATAAATGCACTATTAAGTTCGTATAATTTGACAACATAAAATATATTCATAGTTATAGTTAAAATTTGTTGTTATGAATATGTGAGTTTTTCCTTGTAACAAAAAAATTAAATAGAAAATAAGATCATGTTTGGAAGAAAAAATTTGGAAAAAAAGAAGAAGACAAATTGAAGTGCTTTCTTTGCTTTTTTAAAAAATCTGTTGATCTTGGGCACATACCTATGTACGTGACAATCTTCCATTAAATTAAATTTAATGTATATATAAATGTAAATATTTATCAGTTAATATGATTAAAATATTAAAGGAAAAAAAAAAGACAAAAAAGAAAAAACAAATTGGAGATTTCAAAAAATCCAAAAGAAAATAGGGAGAATTAATCGCTAAAAAAAATAAATTATATTTACCATTTTGTTGTACTCCACAACAATGTAATTGTAAATCTAGGAGGGAATATACGCCGAAGCAGAAGTAACACAACAGATGGAATCCAGAAACCTCCGCGAAGCAAATATGGCATATTTTCAACCGCCGACAAAAGCCGCCTTCTACGATCACCACCACCTATTGCCAAACGCGCCCTTAATATCATTCTCATGCTCAGCTTTCCTAAACTGTTATCATCCTCGGACCAATTTTCTCATCCACCCATTTCTTCACCGCCCCAATCGTTGCTCTTCGTCCGCCAAGTGCAAAGCTACTAGTCCCGGCCTTCCGCCACCACCGGAATCTGACCCACCCACCGGAAAAGGTACCATCACTTTGTACTTATTAGTTCTCTCACTGGTAATTTAGCTTTCTGGGGTTTATGCAAGTGAACTGTTGTTTAGAACTTTTTTTTGTTTGGTGAAATACTCTGTTATTACTATCTAGCTATCCACTTTCGTTAGGTCTCAATTATGACAGCTTGAAAAGAGCATATCAACTTATTTTTTTCGAATTTTCAATTCCTTATTCAAACTACTAGAAGGTAGAAATATGGTAAATACGATATCTACAGTAATGAGTATTGATCTAATGGTTGAAAGATGAACATCAGAGGCCGATTGTAAAAGTGGTTTACTAGAGGAAGGTCCAAAGAGTCATGAGTTGTACGGTGTATGTCTTTCAATGTTTATTTCTGGTCTGATATAAAAGGACCAAAAAGCTTAATTTAAGTAATGATATCCGAAATCGTATGCATGGTATAGATAGTCCGGTAAGTTAGATTTTTGCAAAAGGGGGAGAACACATTCTTCAACGGCCATAACAAAAGTCTGAATGCTGAACTTTATGCTTGAATATGAGATCTGCGTACTTTCTGCTAAACCTCCATTCTGAAGTGGATATGTTTATGTTTTTGCACGTAAGATGTGCAAACTTTATGCTGAATCTATTACTGCAGAAGTTGGACACTTATTTTGTTAGTGCTTTTCCAAATATAAGATAATCAGACCCCATAATCAATTGGTGCAGTTGTCTATCGGTATGATGAAATTAGCTTATGGTCTGAATGTGAATGTTATTTATTTTCTTCAAATAACAGATTGAGAACTCGCAGTTCCTCTAAACCTCAGATGCTTCTATTTTCAAGTTTTTTAGAGAAATAATAGCTTTTAATTCATAAACATTTCTACTTGTCACACACGTCACATTTGCTTGATACAATAATGTGAAAGTAAATATTTGAGTTGCTCAGCCTTTTCTGTTGCGATCCAATTGCGTGTATGAGATGATTCATAGCGATTAATTTTCTTTATATTCATTTCATTGGGGGATGTTATGCCTTGAAGGTTTAACCGTACAGTAATCCCCAAAAGTCAGCCCTCCGGAGCAATTGCTAAATGAACATAGGGTGCTTTGGTGTATATGTACGAGTTATGGATCTGGCATGGTGTTTTGCATTATTGTTACGTCAAATTTGTGTGGATACTCAGGGGGACACATTCTGGGAACTCAGGGAACCACATCCTAGAAGTAGGATGGATAATTGCTATGGACTTTAGAAGACAATGTCCTAAAAATTGATCTTTGCGTGCATGATGTGTTATGCTATAATATAGTTTATTTTTTAACAGTCACAGAGAAAATTAATAAGCATAAGTTTCCTTAATCATCTGCGCTTGACTTATTTATTAGCGATGGGCTTGTTGTTTCTATGAGTTATTCTGTTGGTGATGGTTGTTCTTGATAATTTTTAAAATTTTCACCTTTGTTTGGAAAATATTAATCTTGTTCAATCAAGTCTTCATATTCCTTTAGAAGTTGACAACACTACATGTGCTACAAGCCATTATTATTATTTTCAGAATATATATATATATATATATATATATATATATATATATAATATTCTTTTTGAAGTAACTTCTGTCCATACTTCTTGCTCACGTGGGATGATGATGATCCTTGTACTAACCTCTGCTATTTTTGAGACAGGTATTGTGACAACATTTCACAGATTCAAAGATACTGTGCAGATCTTCCTTGCTGTACTTTTCTGGATGGGTCTCTTCTTCTGGGCCTCTGCATGGGATAGAGGGAATAATGATCCAGACAAGAGATCCCGATTTCGAAGATGACTTAGTAAGCTTTTATTCTGTATATAAGAGAAGGTGATGGAACATATCTCAGAAAGAAGTTATACATATAGAGAATAATTATGTTGTGTAATTATCAAAATCAACATCTACAATGCCTGTATCCCAAACTAGTTAGGGTCTGCGTTATGTTGTACAATTATGTAATTGAAAAAATAATCATGTACTCTAAAACTGTAGATCATGGTCATATTGATCATTCACCCCATCAGTTAATATCTTAAACCTTTTATTATTGATTCAGTTATGCAGTTGATTTAATTTTGCTAATTTGTTATCAAATTTCCTTTTTGTTCAGATATTCCCTTAATATAGAATAAAAAGGAAAGGAGAGTAAGAAAACAGGGAGTTGGGGCTCATGTTTTTCGTGTTATATATTGTTATGTAGGAGTAATTAGTTGTGTTGACAAAAACCATTCTTTTATTATTTCTTACTGCTTGCTAGCATAACTTTGTGATTTTAGTACCGCTTACAGTATTATGAGGATCCCAATTCACCTTGCCAAATTAAATATCTTTTACCATCTATTATTTTGTTTTTCTCTGCAAGACATATAATTCATGAACTAGAAGACAACTCCTGGTATCCAAGGAAAAGTGCTTTGTTGCTCCAAAACATCCTCCATCCTCTCTTAGGCTCTCTAAAGTTATGTGTTTTTTAGAAGTTTAGTTCCTTCAATAATACAACTTAAAAGGAGCTGTACTTGTCAATTATAGAACAAATGGAGGGGATAACTGGGACTAGCATAGCTGAATCCTGTCCATTGTAATAATGTCTTATTAGGCTATATAAGGTTAAATTCAATGAATGAAGGATGATGTTTAGATGAATTTGTTGTGGTGAAGTTTAGTGTTATTTAGATATTATTGGAAGTGGTGGTGAAATCTAATCGCATCAGACTTCAAGGAGTCCTTTTCCGTTCATCTTCTTTCTTCTTGTGAAGGGGCTACAAGGAGTGTCGTGTTGCTCCGTAACTTGCTTACCCTTTGAGTTGCCAGCTTAGTTGAGAACAATAATTATGTCTGTACTGTGGGATCAAAAATCTATTTGGAAATGATTCTGATAGTTCAAATAATCTGTGGAAATGATAATGATGAGGGTTTCAATCGCTGTTCTCTGAGACAGACCTGTGGGCTTTGCCCCAATAACCTTTTGATATGTTGCTGATGAAGTTGCGGGTCTTCAAATTTAGGTTTCCCTTGTTTAATTTTCCTTAATTTAATATTTTTTGTGTGGGGTATTCCGGGGTACAAATTTTCGTAACGTATATTTGAATGGTTCAAGTACAGGGGAAGAACCATAAGCCGTTCCCAAACGAATAGAAAATCGACGTGTCCTCCTCCTCCTCCTAAAAGTAATCTTGTTATCTATTTTTTCCCATTTTGATTTGAACATTAATATATGAGCCGATCATTTTGTACTGCGTTTGATAAGGAAGTATGCATATGCTGCGAATATCCCCATTCTAGTTTCTAGACGTCATGTATCTGCAAGGGTGGCACATGAATTGCACCATTTGATTATTATATTATTATTATTATGATGGGAGACTGACTACAGAGGAGGATGCGGCGGAGGATTGCCACATCAATTTGAACTCGGGGAGTGTCTGGAGATGTTATCTTGTGTAAATAAATTGTGTAGTGTTCCCCAAAAGAAGAACGAGTACGGGGAGAGTGGGCTAATGAGTATTGTGTTAGGCTGTTAGCCCGTCGTCCGTCGACACCTTCCATATATCACCATCGCAATTCATGACTCCGACGTAACCAACAACTGGTGTTGTTTAGTGTTATCAGAATCAGATGCTCTCCCACACACACTCCATCCATTACTTTTCGCCTCCATAATTTTCGACTCCACTATGCTCATTACATCTCCTAAATTCGTACACACACCCATATATACAACCTTACATTGATTTTTGGTTGTCTGTTATTATTATTAATTTTTTTTTTGTTACATCGAATTTGGTGCATTTTAGTTACTTTCTCTTCCTTTTTCAGATTTCATATCAAACTAGCATAACAGCACACGTATATATAGACACTCGTTTGATAATTATTTTTATTAATATGATTTTATTTTGCCTAATTATAATAGGAAACACTTTATTTTCTAGGAAAACACTAAAATCTCAAACTAAAAATTTTAAAAAGTCTTAAGTTAAAAAAGTAAAATAAAGCTTTTTTTTTTTGGGTACCAAAAGTAAAATAAAGAAGAGTAATATTGTAATGAAATACTACTATATTATGCCCAACTGTTTTTACCTTCGATAAATTACAAAGCACAGAAAAAAATTGAGAACGGGAAACAAAATTGTTAGTAGTGAGGATGTAAAAGGTTTACGTCTAACTGTTTGGAGTTAATTTGAGAGATAAAATAGGAGTTGTTTTTTCAATTTCTACTAGGAAGTTTAACCATTGAGACCGAGGTTGGTGGTTAATCAAACTTTTCATTAGTGTCAAACAAAGGCAAGTAAAAATAAAAGTAGACTGAGACAACGTTTTTTTCTTATTTTTATTTATTTATTTATTTTTAAAATTTTTGTCAAAGTGTATGTTGCCCCGCTTCGCTAATATATCTATCTTTTGTACCGAGCTACAACACAAACAGCTATGGTTACTATGTTGTTGAGGAGCTCGTCAACTCCTATATTCAACTCATGGATATCATCGTCCTCCTCATCATCATCGTAGTCGTTATCATTTAACCCCACGGATTCATCATCACCATCATCATCTGTGTAATGGCCAAAGTTTTGATTTTTCTTAATGTTTTAGTTTAGTGAAGATTCACTGTACAAACTGTGGTAGTAAATTAAATGAAGTGAGTTTTTGTGAATTTGTCGACTTCATGCGGCTATTTATTAGCTTCCTATGCTCGATTTCTTTAGGAAGCTGAGGAGGAAGAAGAGGAGGATAAAATGGAAAAGATCAGCACCAAAGTTCTTTGAAGCAAGTAGTGCTTGGACTTCTGTAACAACAGCTTCTTAATCTTTCACTGGTATGTCATACTGTAGAAGATTAAATAAATCGAAGGAACTAATATGCTGGTGCAGAAATGACCATGGTCTTGTTTAGTTTTATTTGACCTTTTTCTGTAAATACAAGTTAAATAAAATTTTGACTTATGATTTTTGCACTATATTGCTACTGATGATTATGTGTTTCTTTTGAAAAGAAGTCTTTTTTATGTTAACCACTTGCAAATTATTCAAATCATAAAATGGGCAATTCAACTTCTTGGCGGGGAATCTAACTCTTAATCCTGTTCTCAGACAGGGGAAAGGAAAGAATCTGTGATGTAAACTGAAGTAGGTCAAGTATACCTATAAGTTATAAGGAAGCAAAGAATCTGCTATTACTGAATGTGGCTAAAAGTAAAATTATTAGAAGGGAACGTCTATCTGTTCAATTGGAATTATCACAAGTCGAGGAATCAGATGAGTGCTGTATATTTGCAAGAAGATGCTATATTCAATTATTATTATATCCAGGTTACAAGTTGCAATTATCTTTACAACTAAAGTCTGGCATTTACATGAATCTGATCTGCATCAATAGAACAGAAAAAGGAAAATCGTTAAGCCAACTATTGGCTGCTCATTTACATCATCATAAGAAGCACAACCGCGGTGTAGCTCATGTAAAGAATTGATGAGAAGGATAATCCAAACCATCCTCCAAGTCCAGTTGCCTACAAAGATGAAGACCATTACAGATAAACCAAAAACATTTATTAGGAAGGAATTGAATTTACATATACATGATCATACTATATAGGAAGGGCGAAAAGTCTAGTAGTCTACCTGGTAAGATGATGATAGAATAGATGGTGCAGCTGAAGACGGCACAAGTCCAGTAAACCCAATGTCATATGAAATGCTCCCATCAGCTTTAAACAATCCAAAGTTTCTCTCAGAGGTTGGCCCTGGCTTCAAATTCTCATTAAATATAGCGAAAACATACGCCTTCACCACTCTTTTTGGTCTGTAAGGTGTCCCCTTCTTTTTTGCTAGCCTTTTACGCAAATTAAAGTTGTAAGTTCTAGCATTTTTAGCCGTAGCTCCTACTTCATTCGCATCACCCCGAGAAGCCCAACCAGTTTCGGAAACTATGACCTCAGTTTTCTCAAATCCAGCCTTCTCCAAAGCAGCATAAGCCCCATCTATTTGAGCCTCAAACATATTGTCATAATGCAGTTTAGTTGTTGCATCATAAATTCCACGGTTTTTAAGGAACAAGGCATAGTTAATATCAATTTGTTCAGGGTCACTAATGTATGCCAAAAAGGGGTAAATGTTGATATAGAAAGGACTATGAATTTTCTCAAAGAACTTCAGAAGTGGTCTCATGTACGGAAGAAGACTTTCCTTAAAAGCCCCTGCAGATGGAGGGTAAGAACTAGCAAAAACAGCAGCTGAATGAGGACTTGAAACCTGAACTTTATCGACCAAATGCAACTGTTTTAGGGCATTATAGACATTTTTAACCGCCGGCAGTAAGACCTCCCAGAGTTCTTGATCAGCACCCCCCAGAACCTCATTCCCAATAGCTATTCCTCGGATGTGAGTATCGGGAAGAAATGGTTCCACATTTACTTTCACCCAATTCATGGCCTGATCCTCATTTACACTAATGTCTTTCAAATACTCATTCCCAAGTCCCACAATAATTTCAATTCCTGAACCTTTAAAAGCTTTGAGTACGTGATGATCAGCATCATAGATTCTGATATTCTTTATTTTTGCTGCCTTGAGAAGAGTTACCACGCTTTCAGGCGCTGGGATATTATCTGCAATCCTGCCATAATTTATTCCGTATGTACCTGTAAATGCATCCACCACACGAACTGCCACACAAACAAGAAGATTATGAATTTAGCTTCATCACTGATTCTTTCCTATGAAAGAAAATAGACAAATAAAAAACAAATTATTTGAATTTAGTCATTTGTCAAATCTGCCTTAAGAAAGATGGTTTAAACCATAACTACAATTTCTTTTGGTATTGTTAACTGCCAGTGCATAAATTTCCTCATTTTCTTAGCGGAAAAGAGAATCATAACCTTGAGCTGTACTACAAAAGTCAAAAGGGGGTCTAATTAAAGTCGCATGCAAAATTTCATTGTAAAATTGCATCCATTTGAGTTTTTATAAACCAAGAAAGGCTAGAGAAATGCATACCATCAAGAAGGGTGATTGAGAGACCAAGTAAAGAACATAGAAGCAAAGAAGAGAAGCCCATAGTTTTGAATTGTGAACAAAGTGGAGATGGGGATTCAATTTGTAGAAATGAATGGGTGTGTGAAATGGGATTGTGCAGGTGGATCCAAGCTTAGGGCAAATAGTAACTTGGAGGGCAACTGGATTAACAACAATAGCAAGTTTTTGGATGCCATGCTTTGGTTTCAGGTCTGCCATAAACACAAACACACAGACAGATTCCACCGAGTTTTGCGTAAGGTAAGCTAACTGAGGTTTGAGTTCTGGGTCGAAGAGGGTTTCGAATATTTATAGATTGTCTCTTTGAAATCTCTCCCTACATGCCTCAAAGTTTGCAACTTTTTGCTTCCCATCTTTTGTTCACTAATTATCATATAATATAACTCCACACAGAAGGGAAAAAACGAAAAAGTCATTTACATCAGAATAAATATATGCACACAACGAAAATCATAAAATGAATTTATAAAAGTTCGACATAGAAAGTAACTAGACCCCACTTAAAAAAGAAAGAAAGAAAGTATTTTATTAAAATTGTCCTTGTATTACTGATTTATTTGTGAGTTAGATAGAGAAAGTAACTAGACCCCACTTAAAAAAGAAAGAAAGAAAGTATTCTATTAAAACTGTCCATATATTACTGATTTATTTGTAAGTTTATTTATGTGCATAAATCTATTCTATATATAAATCAAAGAATGAAAGCTTAATATTGATCTGTTTGGATATCAAATTTTTTTTTGGAAGAGTTTGAACATTGATTTAGTGCCATCATATCATGCTTTTGTCTTCTTTTTTTTTCTCCATAAAAAGGAGAAATATTTTAATAAGAAATCTGAATTTCATGTCAAACTTATATTTAAATGTGAAAGTGAAACTTTGAGAAGAAAAGAATTTCGAGGACGTTGGCTTTATGGTGCATGAATTGCATTAAGCGCTATTTGAAGTTCTTAATTCTTTTGTTAAGTTGTCCGTTATTTGAACACAAAGATGAATGAATCCATATGATTATGGTGACTCCTATTCTTGATTTTTTTTTTCTCTCGAGGAGATTAATCATATTTTTCCTCCTACACTTTCTGTCTGCTTCTCCTTCAAATTTGAAGTTTTTGACTTGGGAATTTAAAATAAAATAATAATATAATGTCCAAAAAAATTATTTATAAATTGAACCTATTGTTTTTTTTTTTTTGGTGAACCTATTTTTTACATTTGTAATATGATCATCAGATCATGTTACCCAAAAATGTATAAAGAAAACATTATTTGGACAATTTAAACGCTTTACTTTCGAAAAGTTATTGTCACCCGAATGGGCTTATGATTCACCAGTTTCTTAGTCAGATATAAGCCCATATCGTAGTACCGTAGGGATCAATTGCGCCAACTGCAGTCTTCATAACAAGGTGACCTACTCCGATTTTTTTCTTCTGCTTATCTTCTCTTTTTTTATCTCTCTCTCTTTTTTTTTTTTTTTTTTTTTTTTTTTTTTGTTGAGGGTGGCGGGGTTCAAAGGATGATGCTTCTTGTTTTTTTTTTTTTTGGGTTAAATATATCACAACATAGCAATGTAAAAAGAAATAAGTTGCATGTAACAGTTGTATTTGTGAAAGAACTTTCAAATCCCATGTAACAGTAAAGAAAGAAAAAGAGTCAGGCTTCTCTAGACAAAGTCAAAAAATCTCCTTCTGTTGGTTGTAGTTGGAAAATCAAATGATCAGTGAATGGAAAATGACTCAAAATGGCACACATGAAAATCACTCCGCAAAAGCTACTCTTTGCTTCTGACTCTCCGTCGGTAACTTCACATCAGTGGCCAAACCAATAGCTTCAAGAAATCTCACGACATACCAAGTCATGTCTATTTGCCACCATTCCAGTCCATGCCTAGCTGAAAATTCGAATGCATGGTGATTGTTATGCCATCCCTCTCCGAAGGCAAGCACTGCCACCCACCTGAAATAACATTTCCAGAGAATAGTTCATACGAGGAATCCGTAAATCACACTACCAAGATTAACAATAAGATCAAATTATCGGAAAAGATAAGGCCTACCAATTATTCCGGGATAAGTCACCGGTATTCCAGGCCTGTCTTCCCCATACATGGCAAGCTGAGTTTACTAGCCAGGTTATATGGTACACCCATACAATTCTCACTCCCTGCATTGCACATTGATAAATAACTTCCCAATTAGTAAGATATAAATCGTGGTATGGCTTAGTGCACATCAAAGCTTAACGCATAGATAATGACTTGAAGTCGTCAATCTATGGAAAGTAACATACGTCTTTTTCTTTGAGAACACTTGAATTTAACATTTTCTTTTTCCTAATAGAACAGGTGGATCACTGGATTCTTTAGTCTATCTCTAATGGCAGACCTTTTACTGTCTGCATAGGCTGTAAGTTCAGAAAATGTCGAAAAAAACATCATATCATTCATATTTTCTTTCATCAGAAGGCTATCGATAAGTTCCCTTTTGTCTTTTGAGTTTAAATTGAAGCATTTTATCTTTAGGGATATATAGATATGTTGTGCGAAAGACAGAAGAAAACAAACACTATGAGCAACATGATATAAAGATGGCCCATAAAGTAGGGCCTAGGGGGTGGAAATGAACATCTCAATATCAGAAGAAGGGCTAGGGAGGCCAATTATTCAAGTTTGTGGTGGTCCTAGTTGAATGGATGGAAATGAGTTACTGAAGTTAAATGGGGACACCATATAAAGGTCAAGATCCAGCTAGATGTGGCCCATAAATTGAAAGCAGCGTCTCTAAACTGAATATCAGTCATTACTCAATGAAATGGAACAAGCATTGACAACGTCCCCAACACCGGAAAATTTTCAAGGAACATAACTGAAATCTACAGTGTCAAGAAATCTGATTCTCGGCTGTTCAATGTCAATATTGTAAATAATAGCACTTCAGTGCCTCTTGAACAATTTGGAAACCAAGAGTTCCGCATGCCAAGTATTGTAAATAATAGCAAGTGCTGGCATGGGTGGGAGTAGATAGTCTTACCATTCCCCACACGATGAAGGGTAGTCCTCCCAAGGCATATAACAGAACCCCAAGTACAACTGGATGCAGAGCATAAGTTCTTTCAACAAATTTATAGAATGGCTGCTTCTCTAAATCTGACACATTGTTTGGGCTTCCACACTGCAAAATCCCAGCATAGTTAACAATCATCACATCAACTTTAAACCCTTGCATATTTTTGGGGAATAGAGATTTAGAGATAATAATTTATACCCTTTCAAGAATAGTTTTGTTGTCGAAGAACCAACTAATGTGACTGTACCAAAATCCTTCAAAGGGACTGTGAGGGTCTTTCTCAGAATCACAAAACTGATGGTGATATCTATGAGTGCTCACCCAGTCAATTGGATGCCCCTGTAATTCAAGACACAAACTTCAAGTTTTCTTAACAAAAGGTACATCTTCATTGTAAAATTAACAAGATACAACAATGTAGTCATAATCAAGAATTTAGATTTACCTGAAGAGCTTGAACCCCACAATAAGCAAAAAAGTACTCGAGCCATTTGGGAAGCTTGAAACTTCTGTGAGAAAGATTCCTATGATAAGAAAGAGTAATACCCAGAAGCCCTGTCACTAGATACAATCCAACAGCAACCCATAAAGCACCCCAATTGAACACAAATGGTGCAAAAAGACACAAAACGTGCGTCGCCCCAACCACCGTAGCCGTAGCCACATCCACTGAACTCCATTTTCTTCCCCAATAAACTTTCCTTCTCCTCTTCACCTCCACATCAGACAGCAAAATTCTCCCAAATCCACTCTCGTCTCCTCCATTTCCTGACACAGATATCGACGCTGCTCGGACGATTGGCCTTTTGTTATTACAGGTAATCCTGCTTCTTTGGTTCCCGAAATCAGTGTAATTGTGCAGTATGCTTATGTTTGTACTAACACAATGTCCACAACTTCTGGAGATGAAATTCCGGCCAGGCTTGATGGGTTTTGGTCTGCGAATGGGTAAAAACGAGATGGGTTTCGCATTGGATGGTGAAGCTACAAGGGCCATTAAGAAATACCCAAATTTTGATTTATTCAAAATTGGGTGTTCGGAGTCATTTATATATATGCACAGCAGAGGCCTGTACTTGTTGTGAGGCGGTTTATGGTGTGTGTTCTGCCAAACCCTACTTGAATGAAGAGGAGAGAGACTGGCTAACGTGGCAAGAAGATAACAAGGTGGTGGAATTAGAATTTTTGAATCTGAATGAGATGGAAATCGCCACTTGATTTTTCGTCTAGCTTTGTCGTTTTCCTTGGTTTTTAAAAATACTTCTCCAGCGCAAAATCTGTTTTTGTGGTTGCGTTTCACTCAATATCACTCTCATTTTCTTTATCTAAAACTCAATCTTTGGACACAGTCGGTTCACACTTTTTCTTTCTGTTTTACCCAATTTAGTATAATAATGGCGGCAATAGCAGTTACAAGTGCTTCAATCTATGCTCCAACGACCCAAATTTCTTCTGCTGCTACTCGATCAATTTCTATCATCAACCCCAATTCTTATCTTACAGAAACATATGGTATGCAATTTCAGTCTTTGCTTCTGTATGCTTACTATTTTAATCGGGTAGGGTTTTAGGGTTTAGTCTACATTAGCTTGATTCAGTTGGACCTTCAATGGGGATTTGAATACCAACTATATGATGGGCACCTGTAGAATCATGATTATTGAAATTATGATTCTCATATTTTGAGGAGAAGATATTTACTGATATCTTTCTTGGAATCTATCTTTTGTTCGTAATCGTAACCATTAGAAGCATTTCTGTCAATCACCATTTCTTTGTGATTATGTCTTAGAACTTCAAAAATCAATCGAGGACGTCTTGGGGATACTTGTGCAAAATCTTCGAGTTTTTGGCAAAGTGATTACTCTGGATTAGATTTAATTCTCAGCAACTTGTTTATTTCAATCGATAAGTTTTCACTTAGTCTAGAAAAAAAAATTCTGCAAGCAAATTTCTTTGTTCTGCTGTATCCATGTTAATATGTACTCCATATCTGGTGTATTAGTTGCTAGATATTGCTTTTGGAAAGCATTGTAAACATCTTTTTCGCGTAATTTTTTTTGTACTTAATGCAGCTGCCTATGTTACAGGTTCATCTTTGCGGAAATATCATCAGGATACAAGGAAATCGGGTAGGATTGGTGTAAAAGTATTTGCTGCTGCAACTGCTGTTGTGACAGCACCAGCTGAGGAAGTCAAGGAGTATGTTTCTCCAACTAAAACTAGTTTCTACTGGTATTTCATGCTTCCACTTTATAAATCTTCCCTCCATCGAGAAGGTTACCATGTCAACATGCAGGACAATTGGTATTAGTGTTGGCTTTTTTTTTATAATTTTTTTCTTACATATTTTTCATTCTGTTTAGCATAAGCAAGATGAATCATAATAAGATTATCTTTAAAATAAAAGAATGTTAGAATCCCCAAATCATATTAGTTCAGCATTACCTTTTCCAATCTCCATATTTCATGGAGTTCATTTAAGCATTTTTTGATGCCGAATACATTTCTTGTGATGTTGACAAGAAATTTGGAAATTTTATATTTCAGATATGTACTTCCCAAGTGGGCTGAGTTTGACCTTGGACGAGCTCCAATATACTGGAAAACTATGAATGGTCTCCCTCCTACTTCTGTATGTTTACCAAGATTATACCTAAATTTTAACTTTCAGCATTTGAGTTTTCTTGGTCTGAAGTTCGAGTGATCATGTTTTAGCCAACTTGACAGGGAGAGAAGCTGAAGCTCTTCTACAACCCAGCTGCAACCAAACTTGTTCCTAATGAAGAGTTTGGGATTGCCTTCAATGGTATTATTTCCATATATTCAATTCTCTGCTTTTCGACTTTTCTTATGGAAAACAGTGGCAGGTTTTGAAAAAAGATCTCATTTCTACATAGAATTGTTGGAAACTCTATGACCTCTATGTATTGCAGGAGGTTTTAATCAACCCATCATGTGTGGTGGTGAGCCGAGAGCAATGCTATGCAAAACTCGAGGCAAAGCTGATCCTCCCATTTATACAATCCAGATATGCATCCCTAAGCATGGTAGGTATAGTTTACAACCTCATCTTCTTAAGTGAATTTGGAATTCGTTTAAGTTGATATTATTTTTGTAGCTATGAACTTGATCTTTTCATTCACAAATGGTGCCGAGTGGGATGGTCCATACAGACTACAGTTTCAAGTTCCCAGGAATTGGCGAAACAAGCCTGTGGACTTTTTTAACGAGGTAATAAAGAATAATTTATGCTACTTCAGTTTCAATATGCAATGGTAGCTTGTGCTTCAAAATTCTGAATATGAAGTTTACAGAGGAAAGTTTTATATTTATTTGAGCTGCACGGTGATAGCATCCACCTGTTCAAAGTGGCCTAACTCATGAAAAACTAACAAAGCAATATAATCAAATTCAGGTTCTTAAAGTTTCTTGTGTTAGAACTTGGCCATGATCCTGACTCACTTGATAGTAGTAGTTTGTTGAGTACATTGTTAGAATTTCAAAAATTCTCTAAATCTTGTCCGAGGCACAAATTTTCAATTTCTGGGATTCATTCATTGTTGTAAGAGACAAGTCCAGTTGCAGATGCTTTTGTTAGGATATCCCAAACAAACTGACAAGCTAGTATATCCTTTAATGAAGGGTCTTGCAGAAGAGTTGAGCAAAGATGGTGCATGTGAGAAAGCAATATTTCCGGATACAAATATTGTCATCGACAGATGTGCTATGATCGGTAATCTGTCTAGCGAAGGAGTAAGTCATCTTCGACTGTCTCTTACTTTCATGGCTCCTTTCTCTCCCTAGATTTGGTTTATAACTGTTGGCATTGTTGCCCTTAACATAGGGTGATCGCTGTGAGCTAAATCTGGTAACTGGGTGCACCGATCCAAGCTCGCCTTTATATGACCCACTAGCCAATGTGGATGATGGATCCTGCCCACTTGACTCGGATGCAGAGGATTAGTGGCAATTACATTCCTGAACAGTATATATTAAAAGTTGCTTTCTACTATATAAAAAGAACATCTGCAGATTTTTTTTTTGTTTTTTTTTAAAACCAATTACTGGTTCAAAGTCATAGTGCGGGTGCCTCTGGTTTGTGGTACCTTTCATTCTCATTATTCTACAAACGTGGTCTTGTTACATCTGTGACCTTTGTGGTTATGTATAGTTATAATCCAAATATGAAAATAATATCTCATTCCCTTTAGTCAAAGTCTATCTTCATATTCTCAACTACATTCAGAAGATACATGCAATAAAGTTGAATGCAAGTTAAATATGTGGCAACTAAGTTGTTCATCTAATCTCTTTCTAGTTTTATACAAAGTATGTGCTGGCTGTGCCCCTTGTTAGAAGTTTAAGTTTTCATTGCAATCTGGCAATCCGTGATGAACATATCTATGAAGAAATTTACTTTTTCTGAACTATATATTTACTCATTTCTTTAATCACCTTATGGCATTCATTTGCAATCTACCCAACTAAAACAAAAGAAAAGGTATCTTGTTGTTGAGAAAGAGGGGCAGTTAATTTAGTGCGACTGAGAACATTCAATGTGGTCGTTATTAGCATGCACATTATGGCATTAATTTGCAATCCACCCAACCAATTTGAGAGAGAAATGTTAATTTTTAGGGAAAGTTTGTGCGACCGACCATGTTTTCGAGCTTTTTCAACTAAATTATTTGATCCATTTTTCCTCTATAGATGAAGTTGCGCTCAAAATGTTGAAGGCAACTTGCTCCAAACCTTGAAAAAACTGACTTGGTATATATCCAAATTGGTTTGAATAATAAGGGGAAAGCGCGTTCTTATTCCACACCAAGTAACACGGTAGTCTTTACTCTCAATTGATGCATTGAGGGTACCAATGAAATTTTTTACTTATAAAGATTTTAAAATGAAATATCATAAAATATATGAACAATATTCTTAAATACAAACTTATATATTTTGATATTTTTACAAATTTGTGTATCACAAATGAAATTATAAGATTTGCGAATGATAGTACATTAAAAGACAAATGTATTTGTAATTTTGAAAACAGAGAGTATATTATATATATATTTTTAGAATGACTAGAAACAAATGTTTATAAACTTGTGCCCAAACTATAGAACACACAAAAGTAACGCCATCGAAATTTTACATAATTACATTAGGTTGTGTAACCAAGTGAAGTAATCAGCCTTCTGTAATGCTGGTTGCTTTGGTGCAAGGATTTAATCTAACCAAAATTTGTAACGCCAGACTCTGTATAAGGAAAGTAAGAAATAAACAACAAAAAACAAACGAATCAAAAAAAGAAAAGAACAGAATATAATATAATAATAACTTCACAAAACCCATGCCAGAAATTTTTGTTGAAAAAAGAACAAAATAACCAAAAAATAATGATAACTACTTGACAAAATCGATGTCAGAAATATTTGTCTGCTCTGTTGTTGAACTATTTACTGAACAAACTGTTTGTCCTCATTCTTCCAAATCGGATCCCACTAAGCTAGTCCCTAACAAATGTAAATTAAGGTTTTGAACCACAAAATAATGCAGGAGAAGACAATTTCTATAATCCTAAACAAAGAACTACAAAGATAAAATAGAATTGCATAATCTATCACATCCATTCACAGAGACAGCCAGATGAAAGAAGTGGATCACATGACATAGCCAACTAAAAGAACCTTCCTTTCAATGAGTTGCAAATTCTCAAAGGGTTGGGGTGGTAATTTAACAAAAGTTGACTAATCTACTCTACAATATTTCATTTGCCCACCACATTTAAACCACTGTATCAGCGATGATCAAATTTCATTGCTTTGAAGGAATAAAGAAAGGCCCTTGACTTGCAGCATTGCCTGAATCTGACTTCATTTTCTTCTTCTCTTCATATTTCTCAGCTACAAAATCAAATAACATCCCAGCACCCACGCCGACAACCAAGTCGATTGTATAGTGACCCCTTGTACTCAACAACCTCACAAATTGTAAAATGTTCAAGAAATCAAATGTCCACGCCAATTCCCACCGATTCATCCGCTTCATATCCAGCGACGCAATAACAGAAGCAGCAACATGGCCCGAGTAGAACAGGAAAAACGAGACATTCCCAACTGGGAAATCAGCCCCAGAACCAAGAAATTCCTATACAAAAAATAGGACAAAGTTAAGCTGCAGATGAAGCATAGCTGGCTGCTTGTTGAAATAATATCAACTTTCAAAAAAGAATCTCATTTAAGCTATATGCACCAAGTACACAAAGTAAAAACATCAATGAAGTAGTAAATTTTAGTTGTGCAAGTTTTTCTAGTAGAATTTTCAATTTAAGTATTAACTGTTATGCAATACTGTACTAATCTAACAGCTAGGACAAGCCCACGGGGTGGAGTTATAAATGAAACATGCAGAAATTGTTGATATGTTCTATGTCCCAAAATACAATTAACAAAGCATATTGACAATATACATGTACTATAGTTTTAGACTCATTATATATCACTTGCCACGGCATCGACAATTATGAGTCACACCTCTTAACAAATTTTGTCTTGTTTCATAAAAGAAGTAGCATAACTCCTTAGATGTCCGCATCTAATATTAGCCAAGAGAAAAATGACTCCGATCTAAAATTATCAAGAAAAATTCGTACATGGTCAGACAATGTAAATTAGTAAACAGAACTTCAACTATGTGAACTTAAATATAGAACCCATATTCATAAGACAAAAGTAATGAAATTTTGAATATAGAAAAACAGCTGTTATCATACACGCGAATAGGTAATTAGGCAATACGGAGTATACACGAATCATAAACTACCAAAATATCTAGATTTAAAACGAGTGATTGAGATATAGGGAGAAAAAAAAAATTTTAACCTCGGGCAACGGGAGTTGCGTAGAGTAGCCAAGAATTCCTCTGAAGGTGAACATAAAGAGCGTGGCTATGGTGGCTCTTGGTCTCCCTTCAATTAGCCATGTCCATAATATATAGCCCGTTTGCATCAACACAAACACCTGTAACCCCAATTTTGAAAAAGTTAAAATGCCTAAATCTCAATCAACATCATAATCATAGAATATTAAAACTATCAAATCATAAACAACATCCCACTCAATTTATTTCTTGTTTTGCGGATAGAATATATATGAATTAATATAGAATGAAATTAATACCGTATTAAGGCCGGCGAGAAGGGTATTGAGAGCAGGGGTAGAAGCAAGATAACGATTTAAGGGGATGGTGATGACGAACCCTAAATCGAACGGCGGAGAAGAATCCGGAATCATTCGGAGCGTGTACTCCACGCCCATGAAAAACAACAGGCAGATAGCGAGGAGGCAGGGTAATGGGTGGTACCGCAACACACCCAATAAATCCCTACTTCTCCATTTCATGAACGACGCATTCCCAATGAACCCACCTATACCATTCTTCTTCTTAGCCATATCTCCGTTGAAGTTACAGTTACTGTCAGATTTGCAATGTTTATTACTATTAATGTTTTTGAGGATAGTACGCGATGGCGACGGTGCAGCATTTTTGTGACGGAGGTGAACGGTGGTTTGTTGTCTGTTCATTGTTGCCGGAAATCAGCATTAGAGATTTATGGGGGGAGAGATGAGAATACTATATAGATAGAGAAAGTTGGGGTAGGGGCTGGGGTGGGGTGGGGTGGGGACGGGACGGTAAGTAGTTAGGACTAGGTGTTTGAAAGAAAAAGAGGGGAATCAGGATAATGAATGAATGAATCTGCAGATCTGGAAGAGAGTACAGAACCTAGAGAGAGAGGGAGTGGAGAGAGAAAGAGAGGGAAAGGAGAGAGGAGAGAGGAGAGAGGAGAGAGAGGAGGTATGCAGAATGTGTTTGTATCAGTGATCTGTCTAAGGGAATGAAATAAATAGGAGTTATAGTATGTAGAAAAATGGTGAACACTTACTATCTTTTTTATTTGTTTGTCTATAAGCGCACCGCCACATGGTTTTTCCTTTCGTGTCATGCACTCGGGGTGGGTGCGTACACTTTCACATATTTTAATACTACCGAATTACGCAGGTATGTGACGTTTCATTTATATCCTTTTCATAGTAAATAATTTGTGAGTTTTTGAATTTGTACGATTATTAAGCAAAAAATGAAATTTTGATTAAATTATTTATATTGTCTTAAGTTTTGACAAAATAAAAGAGTTAAAAATAGTGCAATCTGAAGAGTAATTTGAAAATTTTAGATAAACACATTTTAATAAATTCGCCTATACATAAATGTCTCTCCACCTCGCTTTTTACCCTGAGATGTCATTCCAAATTTATATCTCTTAAACAAACCGTAAGCTGTTTAATTTTATACGCCAAGTGACTTTGATAATCAACATGGGACCTCAACTTCATCAATGCTTGGACTCGTTCTTACTCCAGTAAGCGAAGATAGCATTAATTGTGAACTATTATTGATTTATTTGCATAGATAAATGGGGATAGTGATTTACAAAAATTCGAACAATTATATAATATTCACGTTTTGTACGCTAGGATTATTTAGCTACAATATTTATATAAACTGTTAGAATAATATTAAAATAATATATTTTGTGACTACTCTAAGTATTATTGACTTGATCAAATCTTGTTCGACACAATACTTGATTTCAAGTTTACTTATGTGTGTGTATTCACTATACTTCTATTGTAACAAAAGAAAACAAATTAAATATAATACAAGCTTCTATTCTACTGTTTACATACGCGCTTCATATTTATCATGGAATCCGATATATTTCTCGTTCTATTTCATTCAACTTAAACAAAAGAATAAATGCACATGACTGATTAGACTTAATGTTCGAGTACCTAAAAAGATTAGCTATTTCGATCATGCATTGCCATTCGGATCTACGGAATTTTAATGTGTGTATATATAAACACGCACATATACATTCAGGTATATTATTTATCTTAAACTATCAACTCGGTCATTTAAAATTCAAGTTTTAATTCAAATTCAGATTGAATTTACAATTATAGACTACAGAATTTTTATAACATAAGACTATTCACAAAGCGTCTGCAATTGCAAACTTGTTAAGTAAAATTTAGATAAATTAAATTGGTTTTGAATTTTGAAATTATTACATAAACTTAATAAAATTAAAACTAATTAAAAAACGAAGAAGGAAGGTATCCTTGTGTAGATTACAGTTACAGGACTTATGGGAGGCGAATTTAATGTTGTAAAAAGTTGACGAGGGCACAAAATGTGAGTACAAACTCCTACTGAATGAAGCACCACTCTGACATCTCCATCTTTGCCCAAGCAGAAGGGCCAGGAGATAAGTCGCAGGTAATGGCTCACTGCTACCACATTTCGGTGCATTAAAACGTTGTCAAGTTTGGTGCAAACTCGATAACGTCCAGTTCTTTTTAACAATGATCCATCCGACAGTGTATTAATTAATTGTAGGGCAACCCCTTTCTCAATTATACACCTGTTCGGCCATCCCGGCCCATTTTGTGTTTGGGGTTCAGGACCAAAGAAGTACGTGTACACATACTCCACAAGCACCCAACGTTTACCTGGTTCGAGGTACGACTTTTCTGGAACCAGTAACACAGTTATAAACACATAATATAGATGGCCCGCACGTAACAAAGCATAAAGATATAAATAATTATTTAGTAATCACTTTAGAGAACTGGTAAAGCATTGGTAAACAGTTCATGTAGTTATTGATATGAGCCAAGAGGCCTGAAGTCCACCTACAAACTACCACATTCGAGCAGCTGTGAATCCTACCATATATAAAACTATAAAGCTCTCGAAGTATTAGATTACACATGCATAAGGAGTTATTTTTCAAATGTTTCCCCTTGACGGTGGTCGGTCGGAACCAGCAGCAACAGGGTTTGTGCTAGGCCCTGCTGGACCATTATCATTGTAAGGCATGATACCCCACTTTCCGTCTGATTCTAGTGGTTCAAGAATCTGGACGCCACCATCAGTGAGTCCCAAGGCAAACTGGTTAGGATCCCTTGGATGAGCCGCAACAACAAGAGGATAGACCCTTGAGCTGCGAAATAGCAACATAAATATGTAAATTTTTAGAGTGGAGCAATCAAGTATAATCAACTCTCAATTGATTCATATAGCAAGAACAACCTCAAATCGGATGGTAAATAAGCCGTTGGGTTGATCCGACACCTCACTCTGAGTGTTGTGGATGTCAAGATAGTAATGCTTCCGTCTTGAAAGCAAGCATATATTATCTGGCAATCACATGAATATGTAGCATCTGTAATTGCACCACTTGATTCTTTGGGAATCCACTGCAAGAATTCACATCATTTTATCAAGTTTATATAGCGTAGCAGTTGATGTCAAAAGCCATTATCCATTCTAAGATTACAAAGAATTTTCTTCACTGTGCTAGATGACGGAAGGTCACTTTAAATAGTACTCTCTTCATTCTAAAAAATTTAGCTTCTTAATACAAAATCACAAAGGAAAGACTCTTGCTTTACATTTAGTCTTAGAAGATTATTAATTTAATAAAAGGTAACTGCAAATTTAAAAATAAATAAATAATGTTTACGTATATTTTAGCTTCTTACTTTATGTACCTACATGTTATCATCCAAATATGCTTGGTTCGAGGAAAAGCTGGCAAAGGTCCAATATTTCAAAGTGCTTTAGATATTTGAGGTCTGGAATAAGTCGTGAAATAATTTTTTAAAGTCTTGTGGGTTATATTAAGGGTATAAGAGTAACTATACAACAATCGTTGAAGTAGCTCATTTTTATGTGAATATCCCTTTCGTTATTATATGCGCATGACCTTAATAGGAACTCGATAAAAGTTACTTGGGCAGCTTGGTTTCAAGAATTGAAGCCCAAGGTTGTGTTGCACCTCACATAAGGTCCTGGTCGAGGTTGGATCTCAGACCCAACCCAACCCAGCGCCTGACCTCTCATGTCATAGTACAATGAGTAAAATATGCGACGATATTCAACAAAATCATCATAATGATGACAAAGCAGAGTTAGTCTACAGAATTCTTGAATACCTGTTTACTGCAATCAAGCTTTGGTGTGTCATAAATGGCTATCTGGGTTTCATGCACAGCCAGCACATGGGTTTGGTCTTGATGAAACTGTACACGAGTCTGCCCAAGAGGTGTTGTCGCTCGGCCAGCAGGTATCTGCAAGAATTTACTGGCCCTTTTCTCCCATCTATCCACGCCCCAAACAAAGAGCTGAAGGATGGATTTATAATTTAGCATTAAGAAAATTGCACAGATATTCTTTTCATAATCATATAGGTTTACCAAACTATACCACCAGCACAGATCTGCAGGTATAGAGAGCCTCTCTCTTAACATAAGCATGCAATAATAACAGAACATACCTGCGCGTCAGCCCCTGCTGACACAAGGATGTTTAGAGCATTTGAGAAAGCAAGGCCAGTGACTCTCTTGTGATGACCTCTCAACTTAATTTGGATCTAGGAAATTCAAACAGTTAAAACCGTCAATAAGTACTCATCCAAAACCTCATTGATAACACTTATGCGTCAGTACAGGTAAAGACCTCATCAACCCTGACATTGTAGATCTGTATTGAGGAGTCCTCCATGCCAACTGCAACTATGTTATTATCCTCTGGATGGAAAGCAAGAAATGTTGCAGCAGGTGGCGGGTGCATGAATGTTGTCATAGTCTGCCAAAACAAAGAATACAGGACTCAGTTGCAAAAGAAATATCAGTACCAACAAGTAGAGAATACAATTTCGACCCTCACCTTGAATGTCGACATATTGAACAATGAAATTTTTCCTCCCGAGGCAGACATGACATAAGAATCATTCTTGGAAAGTGCAAAACATGGGATGGCCTCTTCAGGATTTGTATCACTTATATCATTGGTCATTAATATTCCACTTGCAGGTTGCCATAATTGTGGTGGAACAGTGGTAGTTGCCTACACATGGCAGTAGAAAAGATAATCAAACGGGCGGCCTGGACAATACAAGTATATAAAGGGAGAGTTTAAGAGTGGGAGATACTTTTCCCAACAAGTTCCGCTCATTCCTCAGCCATCTCCAAAGTTTGTGTACAGCATTATATGCTAACGCCAAGATGGCACCTCCAGAATGTGTGTAAACTAACCTGATAATCTGAAATGGATGACAAAGCTGTCAACAGAGGCCCCACAAACAAGATACGAGAGACTGTTATACCCATAAGCTGAAACTTTACTGGACTACTCTATGTGTCCAGTGTCCACAAGGACCACAGAATCCCTATGAAGAGACGTGCTAAAATATTAACAGTTATCAACCATAATCGACCCAATGAACAAGAAAAGGCATAACTCGCCAGAAGTAACCATAAATAGGTGAACCAAATAGAAACACAATACAAAGTAACATTCACAACTCCATAGGCTACTGAACTTTGACTGGTGTTATACGAATATATGTATGTACGATAAATATACAGAGACCAAATTTCACAGCTGCCGGGCTACGTAAAAAATAAAAACTGGGAAGGATATATTGCCACAGCCCGCAAGTATAAAGTACTAGCTACATTTTCACAATCTATTGCAGCAGATACATACTCTTACTGACAATAAGCCATCAGGAAGTCTCAGGGAACGTAGTTGAGCTTGTTCACTGATTTCGGTTGGCTTCCAAATCTTACATTTTTCCATCTCATCTACAATCCTGGGTGCCAGACCTGGTAAAAGTTGACTCTCTCCATTCTACAAAATATTCAAAAATTGATCATTGAAACATATATATTAGCTACAATTGCAACCAGAATAGAAACGTCAATTAATTGAGAAAAGTTTAAAATCAGTTATTCACATATTGTAGCAAGAATACACAAATGTAGATAATGACAGTCATCCTACAAAAAATCCTTCGTATGTGAGTTTACCTTGATAATACATCCAGAAACAACTGCAGTAGCATCAATTCCATGATTGTCCATGGACTGGACCAGTCGAAGACCTTCAGCATTTGCCAGTATCTTAACACCATTCTCGCTCGTTGAAACAGCCAAAAAATTCCCTTCCTTACTAAACCGCATGCATGGTGAAGCCTAAAGGATGATATAATATGAGAATTATAAGTTACATGGACTGGTATCCAAGTGATGAAATCATGAATTTAATTATTACCGGTAATCCACCATTTGCATCAGTTATTGTCAAGAGGTTAACATTGTCCATGTCCCAAAACTTGATAACAAACTCATCTCCAGCTACCAAAAACCGGTTCTTCGTTGTATCAAAATGAACCATACCCATGGACCGCTTACTAAGACCAAGGTAACTTCGTTTCACAGCGCCTTCACTTTCATTCCATTCCACGATGTGTGATTCTCCGTCTTTACTAGTCCCGCATGAAAAAAGTCTACATTTTGCCCAACAAAGAGAAAAATATACACATAATAAGTAAAGCACCCATTAATGCAAGTTATAGAAAAATAAAACACCTCAAAGAAACACTGTAAATTTCATCATCTACCTTGTCCCATCCGCACTATAGGCCATTGTAGTACAAGATTGTCCTGGTGCATCATAGTCAACTCTTGAACCCAAATTGTCGTATAACCATGCCTTGATCTTCCCGTCAACAGATGTTGAAAAGATGAACTGAAACAAAGATTAGGATACTTGATGAGGAAAAGTTGATGGACCACTGGAACAACAAGATTCTTAATCTATATGCAGATAATCAAGCAGGACCATAACAATAGCATGGATAGCATGGAGGGGTATGTAGGGACGACTTCCTTAATTTCTTTTCCAGTCATAACACTTCTTCACCCACCCTCAAGAAACCCAGGAGAAAGTTAGACCGAGTGTGTGAAACGAAGCTGGTTCTTCATTTTACTTCTATTCTTTCTTAAAGGTAGACTGAGTGTGTAAATGGAGTACTCAATCCAAAGCTAAAGAATGGTTTCATAACTTTAGAGTCTTAAGATAGAATTCCAGGATGGTGAAATTTTCAAATATTAATAGGTGGTGGTACACAATAAATCCCGACAAGGAATTACCTCAGATGTAACTCTGTACAAATTACCTGAATGCTTTCCTTTTGATGTGGGCATACAGAATAGACGGCTGCCTCATGACCCTCAAACGTGTACTGTTTAGAACCCGTCACAGCATCCCAGACCTGCACAGATATGAGCTGTTAAGACAGCAGCATTGGCCTCTATGGACTTACGAATTCATCTGGTGCAATTCATAACAAACAAACCTTGATAGACTTGTCATCTCCACAAGTTATAATGCATAGTTGTTTGTTTGGGTGTGAGAAAGCAAGATCACTAACATTCCCCACGTGAGCGTCAATCTGAAAAAAATTCACATAGCATTCCAGTCACATTATGTTATTGTCTATTTTCCCTGTTTGGTTCTAAAAGACATTAGATAAGCAGACTAGACAAGATAAATTATATATATATATATATATATCAAACATTTCACAAACCTCTAAGTGGTTTCTCAAATCATCACCACCATGAAAGGAATATACATGTACAATGTGTTTGGAGTAGGCAACACCTGAATTAAGGATTGAACAAAAAAACTGTTAACCAGATAAACAGTACACTGCAAAAAGATTTCACCTCCATTTATAATTGTTTTCATTAGATTTCAATTAAAAACTCAATCATACATGTACAGAAGTTCATAAATTATTAGTATTGTAACTGCTAGAACTAATAAATGGAGAAAAGTGAAAAGAAACAAAAAAGAGAGCACTTAACATACCAAAAAGGGCTCCATCAGGACTCCACCTTAAGCGGTTCACTGATGCTGTATATTCATTTGCTAGTAATGCCTGTACAGTACCAATAGAGAAATTGCAACTTTTATGGCAATGTTCATGATAAAGATGAAACCAAAGAGATACATATAAATCACAAACAAATGCACACAAATATATTTATATATACATGAGACAAAAGAACATACCTGCAGGGTCATCGAACATGCTCCGATGTCCCAAACCTTGAAATTTCTAAAAGCAAGCCTATCCCTTCTACATACATCCCACACTGCGATATCACCGACATTTGTCCCAACTGAAATTAAGAAAAAATTTAAAGATAAGAAAGTTCTTCCACATGCTGAACTTAAGCTGGGAAAATCAAAAAAAGGTTCTCCGGGGAAAGTTAACCAAGAAGCAGAGTTTGTTGCACTGGGTGGAAATCCATGCTCTTGACAGCAGAACCCTGACTGAGATTAGCAACCACGGTCTTTGGCAAGTCCTCAGAAGAATAGGAGGCATGAACATGGTTCTGCCCAACATTAGTGGCTGGAAAAATGCTCACAGGGAGATTATTGACCTGTAAATGCATAAAAAGAAGACTAAGGTCCAAACAATTAATAAAACTAAAACCAAGGTGAAGACATATAACTCGTAAAAATGTAGACAACCAAGAAAGCCACAATAGCCTATTATTTCCAGACTAGACAATTCCAGTAATCAGCGAAACACTTAACATCCGGAAATGTTATATGAGATCAAAATCAAAATCTTACCAAGATCTATAGTAAACCCAAAAAAAAAGGGAGAAAACCTCCGTACAATCTATTGATGGAGTAAGTTGAAATGGACTGTACCTCCTCTGGTAACCCAAAAGGTCTTGTTCGTCTCAGCACATTTTCAGAATCTGCGGTTTGACAGTCCAACACAACAATATTAGTGAATCGGGTTCTATGACGCTTTAGCATAGAAATATTGCACCAATATACATAATTACCGAAACAGAAAAACTCCACTACCAAACTAGGTTGGAATAGAGTTATTAATGCTCTTATTTGAGCAATACGAATTTCTGTTTCAACCATGCAGCGTCTGTGTCTGATGTCCTCTCTGCTCCTCTTCCTCAAATGAAAGGAGCCGCTGGTTACATTAGAAAATTTAAAGAACATAGATAACTGAAATTCTGGGTAGACTACCCACAGCCCTTGCATATCAGCAGAGTTTCAAACAGCACTAATAATTAGCACAGTAGAAATACGAGAAAATTTTCAACCGAAGTGAAGCTAGCTATGGAATGTTTCCAAAGCAAGAATATAGTCCTAAAGTGAAGTACTCTATTAGATTTAACAATCTAAATGAACAGATATATAAACTGAACCTCGCAGCCTAGTCTTCTTCTTCAAACTAACATAGAGCAAACAATGTTTTGCATAAAATTGGTAATGTCAAATTAGTACCAGCATTAATAGGACTACTTAAGCTTATTGGCCCTCCAGAAATCGCTGGGTGCTGTACAGAAGATGGGATAGTCATCCATCCTTCAAGAAAGGTATTCAAAGATGCAGGGGCAGGTTGGAATGGCTGAAAAACAAAAGGAAAAGAAGTGGAAAATGATGCAAATAAATTAGTCATTATTTATCATGTGCCGAATCACGCCTACATATTTGTTAAACGATGGTTATCTATTCTCTCATGGACTTACAACATGAGCATTTAATGGCTGGAATCCAGCTACTCTTGGCACAGGACCCGTCAACTGATTTGTGACAGGAGATGTAGGCTGAACACCATTGGATTGCGCACAGTTATGGTCCACAAAGAGGGTTCTGATGTCAGGGTTAGGCTTGGGATTCTTGCAGAGCTGATGTTGCCAATTTAGGCTGCAAATGATAGCAAAAGGAACAAGGACACCATTTTTAGTTGAAGATGATAAAACATTAAAAGTGAATGGTTGATGCTTGAAAAATATTCCTCTTAATGTACCTCTGATTAATCATTGTCCGTAGTCTAGAGTTCCTCAAGGTCGGAAATTGAAGTTTATCCTTGAAAAGCGGATTCGCCTCAATCAACTTCTTAAGTTCCCCAAACATTACACCCCTGGCTGACTTAATATCTCCATATTTTGAAAGCTGTTCATTCTCCCTGAAATTGGTAAATATCTATTAATATCGGTGACAAGAATAATAAAGATAAAATCATTTCATCTTATCCTCGAATTCATATTGGTGACAAGAATAATAAGATAAAATCATTTCATCTTATCCTCAAATCCTGGTCTTCTAATTCAGCTTTTGTGTTTGTAGATGGCATTGATTCAAAACCAGCAGAAAGCATACATGAAATCTTGCTATTTTACATCACATACCAGAGTTCCATCTTTAGAGCAGAATATATAATTTTAGCGTTACATGCTTTAAACACGAATTAATAAGAATTACAGTTCCTTGTTTGAAATATACATTCCATAAGTAGCGGAACGTTTATTTTTAAAAAGAAAATCCAACTACCAATTAAAGCTATGAGTATAAGATTCCAATATAATTATTTCATCAAAGTGCAGATTCAATACACTTTCATGAAAGCTGTTCATCTTGCGTAGCAATTCACGTGAATTGTACTTAAAGTAACTTTTATAGGTGAGACAAGAACTCCCCCAATTTCCTCACATACATAAATCTATATATTCCCCAAATGTTCACCAGTTAATGTAACCCAAGAAACTATAACGAAACATAGAAAATGTAATGCAACAGACTAGCCAGAATCCAGCACAATGAGAATATTAGCATCTAATATAAACTAAACATCTCAGTTCAATACAACCCACAATCCCAATAATCGTCACTTTCGTGCAAGTAGGCAGTCATGGGTGTACCTAAAATTATTCAGGGTCAGAAGCACGGTAATCTCCTTATACAGGTCTTCATTATATGTAGAAAAAACTTTCAAGTCCTTCCTCAGAATATCCAGAGCTTTCACACGATCACCCCTGAATTGATCATACGGAGGAAACAAATTGAAAACAAAATGGAGGAAACCAGCAGACATCCGAAATATCTTCCAAATTCCAAAACTAATCACATGCAATAGAACTTACTTGTCTAAAGCTTCAAGATATTTCTGCTTCCGAATTTCGAAGAAAACTTTCATAGAGTATCGGTTATCTTCAATCTTGGTAAACCCAGCTATATAATTTTCAACCTCTTCCCAGTCTCCATTTATAACAGCATCTTCAAAGTGCTTCATGTTGAAATAAAATCCAGACTCTTTCTCCAACCTTAAAAACCCAAATTCAAAATATAAAAATATATATATATTAAAACATATACAAAATAAAATAAATAAAATCGAGCAAAAGAAAGAACAACAAAGATTAACGAACACACTTCAACAGAAATCAAATTAATTATAAGAAAGAATTCAAAAGCCCTTACATGTGAACAGTCCCTTTAAATTTCTCTTCATCTAAAAACTGAAGTATCAGAATTACCAGCTCCCTGCTTAACGAAGACATTTTTGCCTCGATCTCAAGCCCTCGCTGATCCACTTCAAAAAAATAATAATAACAACAAATTAAAAATAAAAACAAAAACAAAAAATCAACAATTCCAACTCAGTTAGGGTTAAAGATTACCGATCAAACAAAAAGAATTCAAAACCATCAAATTAAACCCATCAATTCGCACATGCAATTACATATATGCACAATTGAACAGAATTCAGAGAAGTGTATGTACCTTTTCCCAATGACCTCAAATACAGAGAGCTATGTATATATAGAGAGAGACAGAGACGGAGATATGAAATTCGCAGAATTCCGACGTCGTTTTGATCGGAGTAGCGGTTTTCTTCTACTTCTCTCCTTCTTCTTCTTCTTTTCGCCTTGTGCTCTTACTGTTAGAAAATGGCGAAACGCTGTGTGAGAAATGGAGCTTTCAGAGAGCGGTATTTAAAGAGCTCACGGAATGAGCGATAATGCGTTCGCACGCGCCGCGAAGCGCGTTTGGTGACAGAAACAAACACCGGAATTGCATGGTGTTAGAACCGTTTCTGTACGCGGCAATGCAATAGACTGCCAGCTGGACTGTATCTCTGGATTAGCACCGATCGAGAGAGTGGGCCTCGTGTCACTGGGGAAAGTGATAGGGACCGTGCAAGAAATTGATAAGTCGATGTACCTTTTGATAACCTTCATCTACCAATGTAATAAGCACACGTTCTTATAATATCTGTACAAGATAACTTATGTTGCTCTACGTATATAAGTAGATGAAGTAATCTCCTCGTACACGACGAGTATTACTTCGGGAGGAAGAAATAAGGAAGCATCTTAGTCTTTTCGTCATTATTAATAATAATAATGTAGTAGCCACATCTCCACACTATGGCATAACAATTATGGAAATTAAAATTTTCAAAATTAATATTTTTACATGTAAATCTTTATTATTTTTATATATTATAAATTGTTCGCAGCACGATCCACGTAAAAATATTAATTCCATGCGTGAAAATAGTACATCAAAAAATATCATCTCTCTTGTATGATAGACATTTTAATTCGAGTATAAAAGTAAAATATTCTTCTTCTTTTTTTAATGAGATTAGTGATATATATGTAGGATTGAAATTAAATATAGTTAATCATACCTTAAAAGTCAAATTAATATATTTAATTTGGATATAGAAGCTTTCTTTTTAATTTTTCCATTTATCTATGCCTTTTCTCACATAGGAGCGATTAGAATAAGAAGAAATCTTTATTAGTGCTCCTCATCTTAATTATTGTCCATCTATTCTTAGATACTCATTTAAAGAAAGATAATTTTTACATATTTTTACCAAATTCTTTTGTCTTTAATACCGCTAGCTAACGTATTGATTATTCTCATAAATTAGATCAAAGAAAAGTATAACTTTAGATATGCAGCTGTTTTATAAATTATAAAAGGCAAATCAAAATAGTAATATTTTCGTGTTACGAAAATTATATGAATACGAAACTGTGGCTTTTTAAGGTAATATTTTATTTTAGAAATGTAATTAACATTTTATCAACTTAACTAAATTTAATATATTATACTCTCAATTTTAAAACTAGATATATATTTCAAAAATAATAACTTAAATATATCTTTGATATTGTACGTAGTTGTTTAAGAATATTACGTATTGTTTGTAATAAAAATAGTGTTCGTGATATGTGGTATGACCGGTCACTGTTAAAGATGATGGTAAAAATAGTGAAAGTAATGGTGATAGCATTTTATAAATGTTATGTATAGTTTTGAATGAAGTGGAGATAGTGAAAGCCATGATAATGACATATTGACAATTGACATCATAAAAATTTTATCTATCTCTAAGTTTAAACAATAAAATAAAAAAGAATGTATTTTTAATTTGGAAATTAACGGGGTATATTAATACTGCCATGTTGTTTATTGGAGGACATGGAATTAAATTTATGTTACTAGACAAATATACAATTCATATTAAACGACGACATATATATATATATATATATATTAGAATTAATGCAAATTTAGTTGATTAATTTAGTTACTGTAATTATTATAATATTATAATTTATAACATAAATTTTAAGTTGATCAAAACATAATTTACATATGTAACTTTCACAAAGTATATTAATTTTAAAGTTTAATATGTCCATTTAACAGGAAAAAATTAAAATATATCTATAATTTCAAAGCCTATCAAATAAAATTTAAATATCTGTTGTTACAAAATTAGTACTACATATAATATTACTTTTTTTTTAGTTGGAGGTTGAGGCAGTGCGTACTAGTAATGCTCCCATCTAAACTCAGATAATCCAATATTCGCACTCAAAATATCTACAATTTGCAATTTCGAGATAATTCGCGTTCTAAATTTCTTTTTTAAGTAGATATTTAGACCCTAATCTCAATGAATGAATGAAATATACGAAAGAAATTGAATCTCAAACTTTAAAAAATTAACACTATGGATCATCTCAAATATATATATATATATATATATATAGATATTATATTTAAAAAATTATTTAAATACGAATAACTAATGTATAAGTATTTTTATATACTTGTAAAATTTAGAAAATTTTATTTTACAAAAGGTATATAATGAGGTCATCAACCGAGTCAAATTTACTACGTATTTGCAATATAGGGATATGATGAGCTCGAATTAAGGTCGGTGGATGTGACAAAATCTAGAAACGGTTAGGTCACACATTGCAATTAATGTTTACAATTTGTCTTATAAGAATTAATGTTTACTACTCGTAATAATATTCAGGAAGACAAATTCAAGGGCAAGTTTCTGAAAAGACAAATTAGAGGACACGTGTGAGACCAATGGCAAATTTCTGTAACACGTGGATATATAATAAAATTAAGTTTTATTTTACATATCCAATTTCAATTTTAAAAATGCTACTCCGTATATAACTGTACAAAATATATATATGTATATATATATACACACGTGCACATGTGTGTTATAAGGACATATACATAAATTAGCCGGTAAATGAAACTAATTAAATCACTCGTAATATAAAAAATTCTATATAAAAGAAATTACGCAATATTTCCTTCACGATAAGTATTAGCTGTTTTTTTCAAATTAACTTGATTTTATAAGAATCATTTGTATACATACAATTAATGTTTATCACTACCACCTTAGGACCAATATATAAAAGATGCATTTTGTTACTATTATTATCTAAACATTCATGCAGCCATATCGATTATTTAATTGTTTTGACTAAGTGTTGATGTCTTTTTGCAAATTACAATCTCAGCATCAGATCCATATTTGTGTAACGTTTTTCAAATTTTATTTCAACAAAAAAAGAAAAACTTTTGTCTTATAGTGATTGTACCAATATGAAGTAATAGTAATCACACGCATCTCGCGAGTACATGTACTATTTTTATTATAGGTAAGTTTAAATGATATTTTTTACATGTTAAATATTTTATTTTATTTAAATTTTTTATTCATATTAATTTTTATTTAAAATATTTTAGATATTAATTGTTTTAGTAATTAAATAAAAATTTGTTCCAAAATTAAGTAAAAAAATCAAACGGATGTGAGTATACATAGGTATACGTGAAGTAGTTATGCGTTTGAGGAAAGATAGAGAAGCGCGTGCAAGCTCGATAAGCGTGCTGGTAACTCGTAGTTGTTGTAGTCAGAACATAGGGTGGGCCATGCCATTATGCAACCGTATCTTGTCTTCATTTAAAATATTCTCGAGGATGGCACATGGCAGCATGCCCCATTCCTGGCTTACGCACATCACAAGTACAACACTCTCGGTTTATTGTAATCATTATTTTTAAATACAAATTTTGTTTTTAGATTTTTAAAAATTCATATTACGTATGAGAGTATATGATATCAAAGAAATGTTATATTAGATGTAGTAATCATTGATTTTTAAATTTACGCTTAAATTGATACATAGTTTATCGTTTCTTTCATTGAAATTGTGAACATACATACATGTATATAAGGGGTAAAGAGGAAAAATAACTAATGTTTATAACCGAAAGATTTATGATTAATATAAGAAAATGTACTTTTTTTAAGAAAATTTTATTAAGGATGATTATTTTAAAAAATATATATTATTTACAAAGAAATTACGACCTTGTAATTTTGTTGGCATTTGCCAAGTTTTTGGCCCCACACACTTAATTGCTTTGGAGTATAAATACAAACGAGTCAATAAATATCATTGTATACTTAAATTTAAATCCGAGTGCTTATATAGTAAAATAAAATTTTAATATTAAATTTAATTATAATCGAATCCAAACTAGGTATGAACGTTCCCTAGCTCAATCATTTTTATAGACGATATATCTTTCATCTTGTTTATAACACCCTTAAAAAACAACTTTGTATAATACTAATAATAAGTGCTACTTTGTATCAGGGAAAATTTATTTTTATTTTAATAAATCGTTGCACACAATATAAATTTACAAAAATATATAAAGAAAAAAAATGATGGACCTAATTGAATAAAAGAAAAAAGAAAATAATAAAGGTTGAACATATTTATGTCAAAAAAAAACTAAGTAACAACATAAACTCACAAATAGTGAAATTCAACTCATTATTCACTACTTATTTACATAAAATTTATAACTTTGTACATTGTGTCATTAGAATTGATTTGTGAGTTACTTTTGTAAATTAGTTTGTGGACAAAAATTTATTTATAAAGTTGTTCACATGTTAAATTGTCATTGATTTGTGAGGTTTTTTTATAAATTTGTTGTGTAAATAAATAAATAAATATATTTATTTTATTTTATTTTTTTACTTTTTTGTACCAGTCAGAGCGAGCATGAATGAAACACGTGCAAACTCGAAAACCATGTACTGTAATAATGACGACACTATCTTCTACAAGATTGTGTGTAATATTGAAATAATTATGAAGAACGACTAAAACACACTCTCACTTCCTTAGTACACCCGTCCGTTTGTTTTTGTTTTTTGTTTTTTGTTTTTTGTTTTTTGTTTTTTGTTTTTT
>CM025785.1:1744348-1771391 GCA_014636745.2 Centella asiatica
TTTTGTTTTTTGTTTTTTGTTTTTTGTTTTTTGTTTTTTGTTTTTTGATCCTTATCTACCTTGCTTCACTGCTATGACTTGCCACCATAAAGTGAGAGACTAATTTTTCATGATAAATTCAAGACTGATTTCCTCGCCTTAACTTTTTATTACTAAAAAGAAATTTAAAAAATCAATAATTCATAACTGAATATATTTTTTTTTAAAATGAGGTTATTTCTCTACCCATGGATTGATTAGACAATTAAACGGAAAAGTATCTATATGGTGTCTATAAGACTTCAAAAATTTTATTAATAAATTAAAGTTGTTTCTTTTATTATCATGGAGTGTGTTATTAATAAATTTAATCTTTAATATTAAAATATAAATTAGAGGAGACAAAAAAAAACAGCGGAAACAAGAAACAATATTTATTCACAATGTGTGAGACAAAACAAATATCGATGAAAAAGATTTGATATAGTACAATTGGTAGGAGCCACAAAAAGTGTCGCTATCGATAACATATGACAAAATAACAATCAAATGTAAGCAGAAAACGATAAAATTTATCGTTTCGTAATTTTAATAGTACATGGTAGTATAACTATAATATCCTCATTAAATCAATATAGTATTTGATTAATAATAATATATTTAACAGTTATATCAAAGTAACAAAATAAAAATATTATTTAAGTTAGTGATACAAATTAAATACTAAATAAATATTAAGAAATATTACACGTGTGATATGTGAAATATTAATTTTGTCAAAGTAAAAAATATGTATACAAAATAAATTCAGTTGGGATGAATAACACATTATATATATTTATATATATAATTAATTAAATGATATGTGAATATATATATATATATATATATGTTTGTGTGTGTAGATATATGTATGTAAGTATGAATATATGTGTGTGTATCTACACATCGATATGAATGTATGTGAGTAAAAGAAAGCAAGTAGAAAAATTCCAAAAGAGAAAAAGTAAAGGACGAGGAATGGTGGGTGTGGACGAAGTTGAAGGGAAATTCACGGGTTATGAAATTGAAAGACTTTAAATGAAAATGGTATAGATTTTGGTAATAGATGTTTCTTTTCAAAAGATGCACCGATTTTTACGGAAACATGTAAGATACATTTGCCTATAAAAGGCAAGTCTTTGCTGATGAATTTCTCACACCTTTTATAAATCTTTATTCTCTATCATACATCTTTTTATTATCAAGTGTCAAAATTTTCAAAGTTCTCTTTTACGAATATTTTAGTAACAATAAATCTTATACATGTGAATAATATATACCGGTATATGTAGTACATATTACTTTTGTCAAAACTTTTATGAGAATATTTATTTTAAAAAGTTTCTTTCTGAATATTTATTCTGAAAACTTATTGTATAAGATTTACAAATTACGTTAAAATATTTTAAATTGTTTAATATAATTTTTGCTGCTAAATGTTCTAATAAATTTATGAATGAACATATTTACGTATAATAATTATACGAGTGAATAGTAACCTACACAAATTAATTAAAAATATATATTAATGAGTTAAATATGATTAACCATTTTATAAGTAATCTAATAAATTACGAGATAAGCGTTAGCGAGAAATTGAGGTAGGAGAATTCCTACTCTTTCACTAATATATCGTTGGTATATTCTTTAAAATTCAATATTATATTATGAGCTTCATTTAGTATCTTTGTTCAAACTCGAATTTTATAATAATATCGAACAATTTCTTAGTAAGAAGCTATGAGTATTATTAGATATTCTTGTTGAACTGTGGGCATTATTGTACTAACTATTCTGTTAAATTATCTACTCTTGAGCAATTCTTATTATTGGACAATTTGAATATTTCAAACACTGAATTTGAATATTTAATTTCAACTAACGAAATCTATTTGTTGTAATATTCATTTTCATTAAATTCCTTTATTTATTTTTGATAACCTGCTTATTTATGTAACTTTATCTTAATTATAACGATAAGATAAGTTGATGTATTATTTCATTCGCTGAGAGTAAAAGAGTATGAATATCTTTAGTCTGTGTGGTGAAGATAATTAGGTTGAGTTATCATTGGTCGTAACAAATAATTGTGATTCGTATGATCATAGCCACAAGAATGGTGAATATAATTAGGTTGAGTTATCATTGGTCGTAACAAAGAATTGTGATTTGTATGATCATAACCACAAGAATGGTGAATATAATTAGGTTGAGTTATCTTTGGTCGTAACAAAGATTTGTGATTCGGATGATCATAACCATAAGAAGAAGATTGTGATAGTGTTAGAAAATATAATATTTTTATATCTCCCTTGTTAAATATTTAACTATAATATTCATTTTTTCTTAATAATTCATTATTGTTAGCTTTTACATATTATTTATTTGGAGGCTAAGTTAATATTTATTCTTCATTACCTTGGTCACGACATTCTCTTACTGAGTTATTTGAGTTCACCATTTTTACTCTTAATCTCTTTAAGAAAAAGTGATAAAAATGGAGATGTCAGGGGAATGAAAAAGCGATGGTCCAAGTTTAGAATATAAAAATAATCTTCTTGATGTAAAATATTGAGAATAAAGTTAGCGAACACGTTACATTTCATCTGTTGTTGATGTAGTTCATGTATTTTGTTTATTTTTATGAATAAGTTATAGTGTGTTAATGTAAGTGTATTTTCTTTTTGGCTACTCAATTGAGTTGAGAAAACCCAATTCCTGAGGTGTTACGGTGTCCATTTGTTAAAATTTTTAATACTTGAAAATTTATGTGGTAGGAATTTAGATTTTGAGCTAGAAAAAAAATGGAATCCTCATAAATCGATTATTTTAGTTTGGAGCCTCAAATCTGAAAGGGAAGTACTCAAATCCGCGGAAGCCCAACTTGGTTAAAGGGCCTTTAGTTAATATTACTATCTCTTATAAAGAAATTAATAGTAGGCGATGGTATCAGATAATAATATAATGAAAATATATAGTAATATAAACTCTAATAAAATATAATATAATGACAATATATGGTCTTCTGATAACATAATAATATAATTTTAATGAAAGATATATATATATATATATATATATATATATTCCTCATATGTTATACAACGGCCCCTCCCCAAGTTTCCATCACGTAAACCATTATGTTACTAATTCTTTTTTAAATTCTAATTACACATCATTTTCTTGAAAATTGATGGAGTAGAAAAAAGGTCTTTGCATTATTTCTGGTTACAGTCATATTCAAATCCATGACCGACATTTGGTTAATTGGTTATATACTTATATTAATTGAATCACATGCATATATGGCCAAAATGCTTAGGCTGTCAGTCATGTCTTCCACAAACATTTAAATTATTTGATTTAGACCGCCGCCTCTTTCAGTTTGGTAAATCCCATTTCTCAATTAACATCGGAGAAAATCCAATAAAGGGAACCTTTATTCCTAATTTAGTATTTTTAATAATTACCATTATTCCTAATTCATTCGACTTTGGAGAATTGGAGCGCAAATTGATTGAGCCCCCACCATTTTTATCCGTAGAGTTGGTGACTCCGTGGTCCAAGTTTCATTTAAAATTTTATGGGTCTCACGTTATTTTCAAAAATTATCAAATCTTGTTAAAATAACCTCCATGAGTGTTTTCCAATTAAACATGTAATTATATAAATATTAGAAAAAATAAATTAATAAAAATTATTTATAAGAATATGATTTTGAACTCATTATGAAAAATAAGCTCTATAAAGATCCAAATAATAGAATAAATATACATATATACAGTAGTTAGATTTGGTAAAAATTGAATCCATTGTTTATAAAATTATTAGTCTCATTTGATACAATTATTTACATTGATATATCTCATTATTTTTTAGAGTTATAATTTCATTAATACTTTGAATAATTTTACACACATTAATAAAAAAGAAGAAGGTAAAATATATAATAATCAATTAAGAGAGTAATTTAAAATCAAATAACATTTATGCTTTTAATTATTTCGTATTTCATCTTATGTTACATTCTTTGTTACGTTATTATGTTATCGTAACATTTTTATATTTAATAGAGATGAACCAACATAAGATAGAATAAAAAAAATATGACACATAATTTAGACTAACTTCTATTATTATTTTATTTTATTGGTGAGAGTTTTGCATACAATACAATGGCATCAATCATCATCATCAACAACTAATCTCTCTTTCTTCCTTCCTCCTACACCAAGACTTTCTTTCTTCCTCCTCCCTCTCCGTTTTACAGGCTTATTCTTCTGCTCTCTCTCTCGCCTTGGAAATGACGAAATGTCAACATCCCGAAACTACTAAATAGTACTAGTTCAAGCCGAACCTATGAAGGAGGGAAATGTTCAATTTGAAGATTGCCCTCTTTTTTCAGTGAAAATGAAGTTCTCTTTAATTTGTAAAGAAAGGGAAAGAGAATGAGCACCATGGCTTTATGGTCAATCTTGGGTTCTACATGGGTTTATTGTCATTGCATATTGGAGCTTAGAAAGGAGGCAAAATCCTAATTTTTGGTATATAGAAAAATGGCTTTTGGGACAATGTTTTGTTGCATAAGGGGTTCTGATCGGTACGTTCTAACAAAATCTTAATGAAACTCATGCATTTAATTATTTCATTATATTTTGCCTTCTGCTCGTGTTTAGTTTTACTGTGCTCTTTTGGTATATGCTGATGATTTATGAAGTGTTCAATTCAATAATTAGTGATATCGACTTCACTTCTACATATGCCCCTATTTTTATGATTAGTGATATTGACTTAGTGATTATGCTGAATAAATTGGGGAATTTGATAGCCTGAGTTTGAAATTATTTTTCTTTTTCTTTTTTATGGAGTAATTTTAGCTCGTGTTCAGATGTTAATCTTTGACATTAGAAAATAAAAATAAAAATTGGAGGTTGAAAAATAAAGCTGATCACTGCAATATAGGACTCTTGTGAATTCTTTGGCCCAATTTGGTCTGCAGTACGATGAAGGCAGTGAAATTGAATGATATGGGGATCTTTTTTACCTGTCACCTGATGGTTAAAATGTTTGACTCAACAGCGAAGGACAGGGAAAGAAAGAGTCCACATGGAGAATTTTCTCTTTAAAGGAATTGCTCTCGGCTACAAACAATTTAAATTACGACAACAAGCTTGGAGAAGGTGGATTTGGGAGTGTTTACTGGGGACAACTATGGGATGAATCTCAAGTAAGGAACTAATATTCCCTCTGCTTTATTTAGGTCAACTGAGTTCTCACATTTCCACTTGTGTGTCCATTGAAAATTGATATGAATTTGGGAAGAACGTCACAATTTGAAGCATGCTCGTAGATAATAGACATAGCAAGGCAGGAAAAGAAATGTACATCACAGTATCATGTAACTACTTAAAAATAAAAAGAAAATTATACAGATAGCCATGGCAATCTCTTTCCATGCTGGGTGATGTAGCGAAAGTAATATAAGAAAAAAAAATTGTAATTGTAGGTTTTAACTAAGTTAATTTTGAAATTAGAATCCTTGATCAATTGCAATTGCAAAACCAATTACAAATTACTTTTTAAGCTCTGTTAGTTGAGAAATATTCTTTACCAAATCGTGAAACGATTTTTATGTAACTTTTCCTTGACAGTATAGTCAATCAAGTGAAATTCCAACACAGTCAATTAATACCTAGATTGATGAGACTATTGAAGTTCATTTAGGGACGGCGCAACAACGGGGGTACCAATCTGGTGAACTTGAAATAGTTGGTACATCAAGGCAAATATCCTACAGCAAGGCAAAGAAAATTATGTATTCACATGATGCAAGCATTTCTCTTCTCAAATATTTAAATATTTAAATATAGTTTAGCATCTGAAAGTTTTATATACAAATTAATTTATTATGAACAGAGCACGGTGTCACAGCCTTAGAATTTTCCCTCTTCTAAGTTCCAACCGTGCCGGCCTCTAGCGCTCGTCACCCCTTGTGATCTACTAGAGCAGCCTTACCAACAAGCTTTTAACCAAAGCTTAAGAAATAAAAGCACACCAAAGTGTTGAACAAGAGAACTTTTATTGAGAGAACAAGGAAGTATACAATGCTTTGAGAGCTATAGAATTCGTGGGTCTTAGCTACTTGCTCTTGGTTTCCTTCCTAGATCTTGGATTCTTGGATGGTTTCAAATGAGGGAGGCTCCCCCTATTTATAGGCCTCACCTCCTCTTAGGAAGTTTCTAGACAATCTACTTTAAGGAACATTTTAGACCTATTATTTACATGTTGTTTCTAGAATGTTCTATACAAGTATCCTATACAAATCTTTCTATAGTTCTAGATTCTTCTGGAGACTTCCACACAGCTCCAGAACCTTCTAGATACTTCTACATACTTCTAGAATATTCTACACAGTTCTAGAATATTCTAGATAGTCCTTCATGGTTCTAGACCTTTCTAGAATGTTCTAGTCCTCTCTAGAAAGTTCTAGACCCTTCTAGAACATTCTAGATTCTTCTAGAAAGTTCTAGATCCTTCCAGAACTTTCTAGGCCCTTCTAGAAAGTTCTAGACCCTTCCAGAACTTTCTAGACCCTTCTAAAAAGTTTTAGACCATTCCAGAACGTTCTAGTCTCCTCCCGAGTGTTCTGGAATGTTCCGCAACAAAATTAGGCATGGTTGGAGCCAATTTTTCTGCATCTTTAAGTAGGGCGTGACAACGGGCTACCAAGCTAGTAAAGCACTAATAATTACGATTTTAATTATTTAAGCTTCAACTAAATCACATCAATTTTGTGTTTTAAAATAGACATTTTCAAATCAAAATTGAGTTATAGGTCGCAATGGAGGGAGTATATTTCACAAGAATGAATTGTTAAATTGATGCTATAACTATATAGCATCAGTTAGTTTTTCAAATTGTCATTAGACCCTTTCTCTAAGTCTTGACTCTCAGCTGGGCCGCTGGTGCCCTCTAGAAAAACAGCCAGCGCATGGTGACACCAATTTTTTTTAGCTCAAAGCTGTTAAATGACTATAAGTTTTACACAGCAGTTGAATCAACCTGAATGATTCTTTGATGCCTTAATAACTACTTGCACCGGAATTTGAGAACAATCCTGACAGAAAGCTTATACACATATAGCAGTTAAAAGATTGAAGATTTGGAGCAACAAAGCAGAGATGCAATTTGCTGTTGAGGTTGAAATACTGGCGCAAGTGAGCACAAAAATTTGCTCAACTTACTTGGCTATTGTGCGGAGGGGCAAGAGCCATGTAAGTTGAGCAAATTAATATTGCAATCAGATCTTCTCAGGGCATCGCGTAAATATATCTTTGCATCTCTGTCTACATTCACCTATATGTCTATGCAAGCATTTCAACATTTCAATTAATATTTAACTGTAATATATCCAGCTATCTTCACCATCATGCAACCCCACATAATTCATACAGATGTTAAAGCAAGCAATGTTTTGCTTAATTCAGGTTTCCAAGCTCAGATTGCTGATTTTGGTTTCGCTAAGCTAATACCAGATGGTGCTACACATGTGACCACTAATGTCAAGGGTACTCTTGGCTACCTTGCCCCTGAATATTCTATGTTCGGGAAGGCATCAGAGAGCTGTGATGTCTACAGCTTTGACATTCTCTTGCCTGAGCTTGCTAGTGGAAGAAACCACTTGAGAAGCTCAGCTCCGCAAACAAGCGGTCAATCACAGAGTGGGCTCTGCCTTTGGCATGTGAAAGGAAATTCAGTGAAATTGCAGACCCAAGGTTGGGTGGGAAGTATGTGGAAGAAAACTTGAAAAGACTCGTCCTTGTTGCACTCATCTGTGCTCATAATCGGCCGGAGAAAAGGCCAAACATCCTTGAGGTGGTGGAGCTATTGAAGGGAGGCTCGGAAGAGAAGTTTGCTAATGTAGAAAATGATGAACTATTCAAAAGTCAGAAAACCTGCAGATCATAATGAGGGGTTATCAGGTGCAGAGGACAGCTCGGACATCATTTCAGAGGACAAGGAACCAACACAAGAGATTCCAAAAGTCTAGATCTAGCACCAGATAGAGCCATTGTACAGCAAATTGATTTGAGCACCGTGGTTTTTTTCACATAATTATTGTCTATCCAAAAGAATGATCGCACCAAAAAAGTATGATTACGGTGGCCTTTCTCTCTCTCTCTCTCTCTCTCTCTCTCTCTCTCTCTCTCTCTCTTTTCCTTTTCCCTCAACTGATTTTTTCTTCTCAAGGGCATTGGTTGCCCCGAAAGTCGAATGCATATTATCAAAGTTTTTGTGACTGATTGTAGGTGAAGTTAAGTGCCATGTGTAAAGGAGGTGGATCCTTGGCTTATGAAACTGGAGAGCATAACTGCTTATATTTTTGTATAACCACAAAATGCGATGGAACTATGGATAGATATCATAAATGCAGCCATATTTACTCTTTTTTATATTGGGGTCATTAATGAACCATAACAGAGTAGCTGAGAAATATAATGAAAATTTTTGGGTCATATCTACTGTCTGGGTATGGTTCCCGTGATTCACATTAATACTCAACATAGTGTATTTATTCTACACCCTTCATTCTCGTGAACCCGTAAAGTATGTCAAGTAAATTCACCAGCCCAACTCTTACCAATTATTTGCTCTTTTTAAGCACACCCCAACAACACATACTTCTATCATTCTCGATGAAAATGGGCATTTTCCACTCACACAAATTCATATTGCTACTTACTCTCTTCTACCTTCCTTCCGGCATGCCCTTCACAGTGATCATGTCAGAATCCGGCATTCCCTCAGATCTAGTAGATGATCCGCAGACCGGGTTTTCCATGAATAATGACAGAGCCCGGACTGATCCTCACGAACAAGAAGCACTATACGAGATCATGAAAGCCACCGGAAATGAGTGGGCTTGTGATATCCCCGACGTTTGTAATGGCCGGTGGCACGGAATTGAGTGCATGCGGGACAAGAGCAATGTGTACCACATTGTGTCACTCTCCTTCGGAGCTCTGTCAGATGATGCTGCATATCCAGTATGTGAACCAAACCGGTCCATCATTTCACCTTCCATCACTAAACTCCCTCACCTGAGGAACCTTTTCTTGTATCGTTGTTTGATAAACAATCCTCAGCCAATTCCTGCCTTTTTGGGTCAGTTGGGCTCCACCTTACAGACTCTAGTTCTTAGGGAGAATGGGCATGTGGGGCCGATCCCAAATGAACTGCGAAACCTCACTCATTTAAGAATTCTTGATCTTCACAAAAACAATCTAAACGGTTCAATTCCGGTTTCACTAGACCGGATTACTAGTTTGAGGTCGTTGGATTTAAGCTCCAACCAACTCACTCACTCAATCCCAAATCTCACACTTTTAAGTCTAAATATACTAAACCTCAACCAAAATCTTCTCAGTGGCTATATCCCTTCCGCTCTTGGCAATTGCCATTCTTTAATCAAAATTGACCTTAGCCGCAATCGTCTCTCCGGTCCAATACCCAATTCTCTCAATCATCTCAGCAACCTAAACCTCATGGATATAAGCCATAATAGCCTGTCAGGGCAGCTTCCATCTTTCAAGAGCATGAACTCCCTTCAAGCTTTGATTTTGAATGGGAATCCGATGATGTACTCGACAATTCCAGATACCGGTTTTGTGGGGTTGGAACACTTAATGATCTTAATCCTCTCAGATATGAATTTGTACGGACCTATACCAGAGTCACTAGGCCATTTACCTAATTTACATGTTCTTTGTCTTGACGGAAATCAATTGAATGGTTCAATTCCAGCAAGCTTTCGCAATTTGAGTAATCTTGGGGAGCTAAGACTGAATAACAACCAGTTAACAGGGCGAATCCCACTAGAGAGGGAGATGGCTTGGAGGATGAAAAGGAAACTAAGGCTTCACAGCAATTCAGGTCTATGCTATGATGAAAGTAATGGTTCACCAAATGACTTGGGTTTGTTGTTTCACTCCGGTATTGGGCACTGTGGAACCCAGAAGCTCGACTTGACCAGTACAGTGCAACATCTTGCCCAAAATAACCAAGATATACCAAAAATAAATAATAATAAATCTGCTTCGGTGTATGGGTCATCACTGCCCAGTAGTTTGCTTCAGCTATCCACCATTTTCCTGTGTTGCATTTTCACATTTTTCTAAAATGCAGCTATAATAGAATATTTTATCGACGGTCGTGGCACCATCGTCTGTTCACCTATTAGTCGCAGAAAGTACATAAACTTGTGCTCTTTGTTAGTTTGTTCCAATCTTTACTAGTTTCTGAACCCAGCACGTCGTGGGTAAATATTTTAAAATATTTATAATTTAATAATCGCAATACATTAATATATTTGGAATAATTAAAAATTCTTAAAATTTAAAATATTATTTGAAACAAAGAGAAGCGAATTGCATCTTGCTATCTTTAATATTGTTATGATTCATCACCTAATCGAGACATTAAATTATGAACATATTATTGGTTTTTAAAGTTAATTTCAGAATTGTATTATAGAACTGTAATTTTATAAATTATAGTTCTTTTCAAAATCGATTTTAATAAAAAGTGAACAAATTTAATACAAACGTTTTAACAAAGTTCATGATTAAAAATCTATTTTAATTTGGATATATCACTTAAAGAGTTGACTCAATAATGTAATTTGAATCGTTTTTATACTTTCCTCATATGAAGAATATATGTATATTACTCCCCGTTCACAAAATACTTCCTATAATTCTTAATACATATTACTTCCCGTTAACAAAGTAACACACAAACCCTCTCCAGCTGGACATCATTCTCTTTCGCTTTCGTGTTTGGCTATTTAACAAAATCGACCAATAATGAAAAACAGCACAACCCCATCATACAACATACTAAAAATTTTCATTATCAAAAGATAAATAGAACGATACGAGATTATAACCACAGTACACGATAGGCAACGTTTTCCCCATTTGTCTGCTCATATCTAGCATATAGGCGAAACTAGTGACATTAAACACGTGCGGGATTTCTATACATTCACACAACGTATGTCTTCAAAAACTAGTGTCAGCTGCCCTGCGTATCTTCTATAGTTTGATTAGTTTCCATAAAAAAACTAGTTATACAGATCTACAGCTGCAGCAGTTAGCCAAAAGTGAACAGTAAACATGGTTATACAACTGTCACAATAGTACTACAGAATATTCAAGCACCTCACAAGTCATAATACAAAAATCACAATCTCTATGTGAATGTGTCCTCCCGATCACCCTCGGCAGTTTCACCCTCCTCCAAGTTGCTGAATTCTAAGAAATGAGTCGGCCTATGATCCTCATGATAGTACTCGCGAGGTGTTCCAAGCTTGATTCCATACTTCATGTTTGCGGTGTGCTTTACACCCATGAAGTTATAATTCCATGGACCATTATCAGGAACCTGAATAACAGAAACCAAGACTTAGCAATGCAGCACATATATATACTCCCTATGCTCTTCTAATATGACAACATGACCGACTAAAACAAAAATTTCTTGGAAGAGCTCCATTTCAAAAGTATGACAAATATTAAATGAAATTTACAAGCATCTTACCATGTAAAAACCAAGGAAACGATCACTGAGGAGCATTTGGACCTTCTCATAGTGGGTTGGCAAATACCCATGAGGATTACTTCCAGTATCTTTATTAGCACGCCCCCACTCATAACCTGTTGGCGTTAGCTTATATGCAGTTAAAGAGCAGGAGCCAGGAGTAAAGCTACAAGTAAGTACTATGCATTTTTCTCCATCCCATTGCTTGTTGTTCTCCAGGACCCGAGCATGAGAAGTAAGATCCTTCCAAGGGAAAAAAAAAGATGCATTAAGGTTGGTTCAAAGGGTATCATACATCTGGAACCACCAGAATATAAAAGCCTCCACTATAATCACCAAGACCAAAAAGTTAATGCACAAGCAATGAACAAATGGTATATAACTTAAGATACCTGTGGTGATAATTGGGGAAGCTCATTTGGTTGCGTGTGCATCCATCCCAAGGGCTCCAAATCATTAAGGAACTCATGCTCAGGAAGAGCTGACGGAAGGTGGACCTGCTGATGGGTTCCCCACTGTGGCGGCATAGCAATACAGCGGATCTCCTTAACCTGAGGATTGTCTGGAGGGCTAACACCATACAGATACCCTGCAATTTGAGTCCTTAAATCCGCAATGCATATGAACTTCTTTAATATATTTTTCGGCATAATATATGTATAGCCCGTTTCCTGCATCAAAATTAAGCCCAATGTAAGAATTAACTTGAAGATATAGAGATATTATTAATACAAGTTACATGGCACATGAATACCTTTATATCTTCTGAATTAACATATATATGATTAACTCGAAGATAAAGGTTTGTAGCTGAAATCGCTCTCACGCGCCAATCAGTTTTCGACCCAAATGCAGCTTGCTCATAAGGACTTGTGGTAGTGACAATTAGTTCATCACCATGAACATTGGTGGTCCTCGTAGTGACTGCGGTCAACTGACTTGCTTCTTTTGCCTGAAAAGTGAAATGGTAACTTAGCGTGTGTATGACAGGATAACTCAAAAGATTCAGTAAAATTCATGAAAGTAAATAATAACACCTGTTTCTCAATCTCAGCTATTTGTTGCCGTTGCTGTGAGGGTGGAGTAATCTCAGCTCCAAGAATTATATCACGGATCTCAGATTGTGTAAGTGCCGAAGTGTTCACATTGTTCTTTTTGGCATAATCAGAAAGAATAAGATCTCTCAGGGCCACCTCAACCTGCAATGTACAAATATTAGTGTTGCTTTGATTAATATGACCTCTATCCTTTGGGTGCCCAATTATCAATATCATGTTCGCCTCATTTAACAGTCAATTATTCCTGTGGAAAAAATACATAATGGTGTAGAAAAATTATCAATCATGAAGAGTAAAGACAAAAAAGATTTACCTTCATCCATTGATCATCAGAAAGGGAAGGCCAGATGTGGTGGGGTTCAGTAACAATGGACTTGTCAGGCTTTAGCAACATTTTTGCTTTCTCATTGTTCACATGAAGAGCACGCAATATAAGAATGAGCCTCGAAAATGCTGTATAAGATGATATAGACTTCAACCAATCATCATATATATTGAACAGCACCATTTGTGGTTCTGTAGCCTTCAAAATCAGATCACCGAATTTCTCAATCTTTAAACAAGCCTGGAATGGAAGCTGCAGCTCACTTCCTTTGATTACGATATTAGGGAAATCAAGCAAGTGCACTTCTAATGGATCAAGCATTCCTTTACGTGTCACAATGATTTGTTTTGGTTGTTCCTCTACAGGCAAGGACCGTACAAGTGCAGCTACTTCCTCTGCTGTTTTCCACTTGGCAAGCTGACCAAGACGCTTTTGTCCTGCCCAAACACTAGTATGAATTACCTGCAAGAAAGTCAAGGCATCAGAATTCCATTATAAGGGGTAGATAAATAATTATATCTTCAAAATTCATAATAAGAGATGAACTACCTTCAGGAACAGCTGCCCTGTCCTCGGATTGAATATGAAGATTGCACCATTGATAGGTTTCGTTGTCAGATTTCCTTCAAATGTCTTGTGGATTGTGACACGATACACATTAGTATCATCAACAAACCAGATAATTTGATTGCTGAATATCTCCCCATAATTCTGGGATGACAAATATGGTTCCGTAGGCTCTGAAGAATATAACTGCAACCCTTTCCGTATCCGCTCCCTCAGAACATATAAAGCTGGATTTGACTGCAAACAAGAAAGATAATCAATAAAAAGTAATGACCTATATCTAGATTTAGCAATCGACAGACTTGAAACATATCCACGTTGCAAACAGAAATATATGTGCAATCACCTTCATTATCTTATTCATGGCCTGTGCCAGCAATGGTTTTGAGCCCGGAAACCAGTTTCCAAAAGCAGAATGCAAGTTATATGCAAGATCAAGGCCAATCATCACCCCTGTATCAGAAAGCAAAGAACTAGTTTAGCATTGCAAAAAATACTAGTGCCAGTGTCAGTACTTTGTTTCTTTTTTGGAAATCAAAAGCATGAGGCATCTACGAGTATATTGCAGTAAATGGTGGAAAAGGCATACCCGTTGGAGATGGATAGATAGACATGTTGTCTGTTGTGTAATCCATGAACTTTGCCCTAGTATAGCGCTCAATATCGTGAGAGTCATAATCACCCCAACGGAGTTGAACATCTATCCAGTATTTATTGCTTGCTTTTTGATCAAACACATCCTTTGACTCAGCCACCAGACTGGGCTTTGACATTGGCCACCTATGTGCAGCAAATAAGAGAATGTCAGCGCATGAGCTGTTCATTTTGTAACTTTTCCTTGGATGAATTGTTTCCTTCTGCACAGTCTCAATTTCCAGTGCGTCCAACTCTTGATCCAGGACCTGACAAAGGTCCATAACCACGCTCTCATGAATTTTTTGCCACAAGTGAGCACGGAATATCTGGATAAGAGAAATCTTTAGAGTAGGTATCTTCCCATGCATGAATATCCCTGTCAAATCAAGCTGCACTTGGAAACCAACATAAACATTGGCTCTATTAATAGTAGGTGACCACCAAAGAGTAAACCTACGATTAGGAATTTGGTTGAGCCCAGATCTCTGAGCATTTGTCAGCTTTTTATACTTCATTGACTCCTCAAAACCAGAAGCCTTCTCCCAGAAAAGACCCTCCCAAGTCGGAAAGTATGTTCCTTTGAACAATGTATGCTCCAAAATTCCTTCTACACCACCAAGAGCTTGTATGACATCAGTCCGATAATTGTTCAAGTTCCAAAGTTTCCCATCATGCCTCTGATGCGTCCACCAAAAGGGATTCTGCTTCAGAACTTGATACTGCTTAAAGTCTGTTCTAACTCTCCATCCTTTGTCATATGCCAGTGTGTGCCTGTCTTTTTGAAACAACGTATTGATTCTAGGAATACCGCGATCCCATGAATCTTCCAGATCTTCAAGGGTCAAACGCCTGTTTTGAGATTGGGCTTCCTGCCTCTTTAGTGCATACTCTGCCCAAACCCGCTGTGAATCAATAAATTCACTTTCCCATGGCTGTATGTAACGATAAAGGTTTGGAATTAGCTGATCCTCTTCATGACTCATACCACTCCTAAAGTGTGTCACGCCAACATCTGTCTGCTGACTATAACGAAGATCACTCTGAGGAATCAATATGTGACCCATAGACAACATGCCCAACCCTCCTATTTCCTTTGGGGTATAGAAAATCACAGGAGGAAATCTGCTAGGCATTTTTGAATTCAAACCAATCTTAATTCGGGTCTGGATTTTATTTTCACATTTGACGAGTAAGTCTAATAGTTCTTGTGTATGGACTGTTGCTTCACGGAAGTAGGTCATGAGGCCTATAAGAGCCGTGTTCCATTTATTGACAATCTTTGTGAATGTTGTTGAACCCGAAGACATGAGAATTTGTCTTACACGGTTCTCAAAAACCTTCATGTGTTCATCATCAACTCGTAAGAAAGCTACAGCCGTGCGTTCTTTCGTCTGTTCATTTTGCAGATTCCATACTCCATCTCTTGTATTACTGAACGCTTCCTGGGTCATTCTGATCTTGGGCAGGATACGAACTTCGAACCCGCACATGCTGAAAAGCAAGTTTGGGTTGTCTTTACTATATACAGAGACAAAGCTGTTCTCCCATTCCAATGTAGTGATACTTCGTGGAAGCCTGTTCTTCATATCCCAGAAAACACTTCTCCCAAGATTGACATCATGCTTCATCAGTCTCATTCTTGCATCCCTAGGCCAACACTTCTTATTGTTGTAACCAACCATGTTCTCATTGTTGGGATCAGGATGCTCGGTAAGATAACGCTGGATAAGGTCTCGAGCCTCCTCATGAGTGAATCTGAACAGTATATGAACCTTGTCGATGTACCGAGAGTACAACCGAATGGGATGTCTCGTTTCTACTTTAGTGTCCCAATAAGTAATGAACTCATTTGGCATCTGTGGTGGACCAGCAATTTCACTGGCACGAGTCAAACCAAGAAGCAAGAGATCCAAGACAAGCCCATAATATTGTACAACAAAAGAAGCAAACTGAAGACCACGGATAAGACCATAAGAGTTCGTATGACTCATATCCTTATAAGACAACACAACATTGTTTTTTGCAGTGACATAATCAGCAATATTATGGTCAAGGACCAGACGCAAGAGCCTGAAAAATAGAAGAAATGGTCAAAACATAAAAAAATTGAGACACCGTTGCTGTATTATAGATGCCACTGTTACTATTATTGATAATATTATTCTAATATGCTGTTTTGAGACATCATACTAAATTAAATCATTCAGAACATAAAAACAATAATCACCTGTTTAGCATGGTCAAATCAATCTTTTCAAAGAATTTCTCAAACTTGGTCTGAAGCATCACCACACACTGGCCATCACCCGTGTCCCATATACCTTGTAAATTGTTTATTCCCTGACACCATTTATAAACTAATAATGGTGGAGGCTCTGAATCTGCGGGTTTAATCCAATTGGGGAAAAGATGGCGTTTGTCACCTTCATACCATAGATACTGGTCAAGATATGCATCTGTAATCTTCTCAAGAGGTTCAATCTCATAAACTGGAATCAGATAGCTGTATAAATCCATGAATTCAATTCCCACCTGGAAGGAAATTCACTCATATTAGTGCTGAACACTAAAAATCAAAGGTTTAAAATACAAATCATACGCACTTTACTCGGACAGTCATACCTCTTTGAAGGCACGCTGCGTAAGTAGATGACGTTTAATCCTTGATAAAGCCTCATGAGGGTTATCGTAAGCCTGCTCAATGAGACCCAGCTCTTCTCTCTGAAGCTGATTTAGCCTCACAGCCACACTATAAGATTCTTTCAATCTTTCAAGAGCAAGAATAAGCAGCTTTGTGTCATGCTTGTAAGACAAAGGTGGGAACTGAATAGGGGAGAACTTTCTTGATTCTAGCCAATGCACGGTGGTAGTGTAAATAGCTACTGCTTCCTCTGGTGTGACATAAGGCCCATCTTTCAAATAGTTGTGCTGTCGCTCCTGTAATAATGATGAAGAGGATAGTGTAAGGAAAATAGCAAAGAAAAAGGGAACTTACTAGATATCCATCATCATGTAAGGGTAAATGAATAAATGAACTGAGAAATCAATACATGCAAAGAAACAAAAACCAGACCTGTTCTGCCTTCAGCCAAAGCCGGGTCAATCTCCCCAAATTTTTCCGGCAGACTGTCTTATCAACAGTAGCCCCCCTCCTTATACGTTCACGATTATAATGAGCAACATTTGTCCACCAATCAGCTTTTGACTTTACATACCGAAGAATCATGTTCTCAATTGGAACAGGCAAGCCAGGCACCTAAATTATCACACAGTGAAAAACAGACTAAAAGGAGGAATCTAAAAGAATGTAAAAGATCATCAATCACTCCAAACATAATAAAAATATACCTTCCACGGAATATTTGCTTTCCAGCAGCGCCATGCTTCGCTAAGATGCTGCAAAATGGTTCTCGCCTTATTTTGCTTGATACCCTCTGCAATTTAACGGAAAACAATATCAGTGCAGGCAAGTATATCATGTCAAGCACTCGTATCAGAATCTAATCTATGTACCACAACAAACAAAAAAAAACAACAGAAGAATGGATAGAAACCTGGCATAGCGTCAAGAACATCATGCATAACGGCAGCCCGAAGCTCCAGGTCAAAATGGCTTTCGACCCGTTGCTTAGTAACAGTCTTAGCCACCCCTTTAGAGTGGCGTCCCTCAAACTGCCGTGCAAGTAAATTTCCCAGCCATCGTTCCAGAAGAGGAACAATTCCCCGAAGGAAGAACAACCACACCCTCCACATTGGCGCCCAGAAGCCGCATCCAGGTCCTTTCCCAACTGGCCCAGTATTGAAACGGTAGTAAATCAAGTGCTTCAGATCTTTGCACATTCGAATTTGTCTCATAAGCCTGTACTTGTACCTGTACATCCCCGTCAACTGGCCCACATGAGAGAATGTATATTGCAGACCATCTGCCAACTGAAAGGCATCCACATTCCCCAAGCGGAACTGGATGTTGGCATCGACGACGAGCTTCGTCAAACGCAGAATTTCACGGCACAGATGGAAAGCATTACCAAACCTAGATTTCTTGCGTTCTTTGGTTGTGAGAGTCTTCACAGGCTTCAAATTGAAGTTATAATCGAGGTGAAGGTAATTCAGATTTTTCCTGTGTATCAAAAGATTCAGCATATTGTACCCCTGCTTACAAACTTGGAGACCAGCTTCGGCCCAATCAAGCTGTGTGGTTTGGAAGAACTTTGTAGCTTGGAGTGACCTGAACAAGTGCTTCTTCTTCTGAGCTTTAGGAGGCCTATGGTGTAGCTCATTCAGCACAAAGCATTTCAGCAATTTCTGGTAACTAACACGGACTTTAACTGGATACGATGGAGGGCTGCAAAGAACAACCAGAAGAGATTACAGATTATATACTATATCATTGACCAACACCATTGTACAAAATTACAGCATATAAGAGCATAAATAAAATCTTACCAATGCTCCTTGTACCACTCTGACACAAGAGGTATGTCCTCAGCGCGTCTCATTCGACCAGATCTCATATTAAAAGGACGTGGGGCAAACAATAGTGAGATACCAGCAGCAGTGGTGTCAGTGTAAATCGGGGTGCTTCTTAGCAGTGGCTCCACCCCTTCTGGTAAAGAAAAATCATCATCATCGTCATCCTCGTGAACTTTCTTCTCACGTTGCCGATCCTTACTTGCTGAGGTTATGGGGTGGATTAAAGGATCATAATAGAAGGCAGGCAAATCAGGATCCTCGGTTTTAATGTACATAATCATCGGAGTATGGTATATACAAAGCTTTACTTTCCTGGGCCTATTATTATATAGATGAGGGAAAGCAATCCTATACTCTGTTCTTAGAGGTGATCGTATAATAAGTTTGTTAATGTCATTGAACTCATTCCAGTCCTCATCTCCTTTCTCCATGTCCCGATACAAAGGTTCAAACTTAGGTCCACCTGTAATAAAAAGTTTCTTGAGAACGTATTTAATTAACATTATAACATATTGTCATTCAGCATTAGGTGCAGAATTAGAAACTAAAGCATCAAAGGCATATTACGAAAAGAAATTAAACAAAACGAAATTCAAATAGCAAATGCACTTTCATGTGTGTCATGTGAAGCTGAGTAACAAATAAGCCACGAGAAATTTTAGTATTTCTCATACCAGGGATGCACATATTCAGGGCTTTAGCTGTGAAGAATGATTCCATATCAAACAAGTAGAAGTAATTCCGATCAATCAAATCGGAAAGCAGCTGCCCAGAAAGCCTATGGAGTGTAGCCATAATTGGGAGGGAGAGATGCCACTTGCGGTAACTGGGACCATTAATGAGCTTTGTTTTCACAAGAGGCTTGTGATCATAAAACCAAGTATAGACTGCCGAATCTTCTTCCTCATCCAACTCTAACTGAATCGGCTCCAATGGGTCGACGTCAAGAAGATTATCGGCATAATCCAAAGGAGGCTCCTCATCATCAAATGGAGGAAATCGCATTCTCTTGAAATGCCGACGATCCCTCTTCTCCCTACGCATCATGATCCACATTGTCCCCCACTGTAGAATCCCGTTCAAGAAGAATAGTAAGCATAAAGAATATGAAATTCAAACAAAAACCACAAAACATACCAAACTGCTATATGAAAAGAAAACAAAATACACAACATAAGGCAATGAAAAAAAGATTCCCTAGATACATCAAAAAAATTTAGATAATCCTAGGCACATTGCATCCTACACATGATAAAGAACCATGCAATCAATGATTGTATTACGCATACCTGAGCCAGATAGATAGGTTCAACGACCCATGGAATTTCATTCACAAATGTGATGGCCCCCGTAATGTGGTACAATACTTTCACCTCACGAACCTACAAGTTCAGAAAACAGATTGAAGAAGGCAATATCAAAAGAATGAATTCCAATACAAAACTCATAGCACAATGTCAAAAGAACGGGTTCCAACACAAAACCCAAGAGCACAGTGTATCAGGTTAAGGGCTCGTACCTGTTCCCAAGGCATTGGCATATTCTCAAGAAGCTTGTACACTGCGTGAGGAACAAATTTAAGAGCTCCAAGATACACGCGTTTATCATGCCGGTATTTCTTAGAGGACATGTCACCATGATCTCTACAAAAGGATGCAACTTAAGCAATTAGTATACCATGCATGCAAACTTGTATCCAATAGGACAACATATAGTAGCACCCAAAGAAAGACAAAGCGCAGATTACCTTTTATATATGCATACATACAAACAAACAACAAAAGGAGGAGAGAAAATAACCAAATAAAAAACATAACAAATAATTAAAAAAATTCAATATATAAAAAAGTTTAAATTTTAAATAAATAAACCACAACACAACAAAGGCAATTAATACACCATTGTGAAAATCTAGAAGAGTTAGCGAGACAATTATATTATTTCATGATAAATATTAAGTGAACCTCATAGGACCAAGTTGATCACACGCTGCTAGAGCTAAAAAGCATCAACAGTAGCAAAATGTGTCTCAACAAGTTTACATTAATTTCAGATACGCATCAGATGATCAAACAAAAATCTTAACTGCACTTAATTGTCATACAAGGTAATTAGGGAGTAAGTGAAACTAAAATAAATACCTTCATGCTTTTTATCATGTGTCTCACATCTCTGACTCGTAAGAAATTCAAACAACCACCACTACTCACTCTGAGCTGTTATTTCCTTCAAAAACTTTATGTATCATTACCAAGACAATATGACAGCTCAGAGTTTTTGAATGACAATATGACGAGGACTTGGATGGGTTTTATTCGCTTGCAACCTGAACTATCTTACAGTTATTATAATCTGGGTTACTACGGCATTCATAGCGAGACTTACTTTATCAAGAGTCAATTTCTCTATTTGCAGCTCAATGTTTATTTTTTTGCCACCACTCCCTCACTCAGTGTTCCAATCATATCATTTTTGTGCAAGATGTTTTCTGGGGAAGTCAAATTTAATTAATTAATTTCAATTTGATTACACGAGAAATATCTATTTAACAGATATAAATAGTTGAAACACCATCCACATTAAAAGAGAGTGGTATTATAAACATTTAAATACATATTTTGACAAATACCTGGTTACAACTTTCAAGAGGCCTGAACCAACAGCAGGAGCAGTTCAAAACCTAGCAACAAACTAATATATCAAATCAATCTTTAGCCATTCTTACTATCATACGTGAACATAACTACTTCGACCACCAACCTACCTTGTCAAAATTTTATCATCTAGAAGTTACACAAGTCCCCCATCTCATCTGGTAGAACGATGGCACATCTTATTAGCTAAGCTGACAAAACTATGGTGTCAAATTAAATCCAAAGTAATTCAAAAAAGAAAATCAAAAAGAAAATGACACAAGTAACACAAGATTGAAGGAAAGCAAATTTTTCCTTCACAACTGTTTTTGAGACTCAAGAACATGATGGAGTATTTCCAACAATTGCATATCAAAACAATGAGTTTGAATCCCCATGAATTTAAGGCTTCAGCTAAGCAAAAACTTCCAATTATTGAAACACACCAAAATAATAATAATAATAAACACATCAGCAAATATCCGTAAAATAATAATAATAATAAAGCATTGACACATGGTGATTTGATAAACGAAACTGAAAAGCTCACCTAATGATCTTCCTCACATGTTCAGGGGGTAAGTCCTCCTTCTGCGGCTCAACAAATCCAAACTTCCGCTTATCGCCATATCTCTTGGCGTTCAACTGCATCCATTCCCTAGCCTTCTTCTCCAGCCGAACCTCGGCCTCCTCAGGAGTTGGCAATACCGTGTACGATGGCTGTGCCGCTGGTGGAGGCGGAATGGAGCCTACACCTCCGGTGCCTGGCGGTAGTATTGCGCCACCTCCGCCGGTTCCCGGAGGCGCAATATGACCGTTGTTGTTCCACATATCTTGACCGGTGTTGTTCCACATAGTTCCGGAATCTAAACCCTAAAACCTAGGCACATCGATAAACAGAGAGAAGAACTTGTCGATTTGACCTAATTGTAAGATCTTCAAAAACAAACAGGTAGTGTTCTTGCTTATCTTCTTCAGATAGATAGCTCTCAACTCTACTCACTAGGGTTTTCGAGAGCGTCACTGACAGAGAGAAGCTCTGATATTTTATTAACTCTCACGAGAAGAGACGACGCTCAACAGGAAAAAACCGAATAAGAAAAGGAAAGAGAGACGCTAGTCATTACGGAACATGGGCTTCGGCTTTATCTTCTACTCTGTAGGCGGTTAGAGTCACCGACTACGAGATGGGCCTCCACAGACACCAATTTGCCAATCATATTTCTCTTGTACTTGGGCCTTTTCGTTTAAAATCATATATCCCTAATTTATACGGAGTATTATTTTTTTCACTATGGATAACAATTATTGTAATTTACTCCTTTCTGTTCACAATGAGTATCAAAAAATATTTGCATCTAAGTTTAGTAATATCTTTTATATGTTAAATATTTTACATTAGTTAAAAAAATCATATTTTAAATATTTTAAATTATTATTTTTCAAAAATTAAATAAAGTATTATTTAATATATAAAATATATCATCTAAATTTATATATAAAAAAGTCGATCGATACTTATTATGAACCAAAGGGAATATCTTTCTTGATAAATAACTTATTGTGAAGGCCTATGACATATTTTAATTTGGCTAAAAAATATCCACTCAACATATTAACGTCATCAAAATAAATTAATAAATAACTAGTAACTTTGACACACACAAATGCGTATGTAAATTATTATCTATTTAGTAAAAATATAATAAAAATATATTGTTAAAAAGTAAAAGAGTAAACATGACATTAAATTTTGAAAAAGTTAAATATCTCTTAAATTTAAAGATGATAAATTAAGAGAGAGATAAGAATAAAATATAGAAGCATGCCAAGACATTGCAGGAGTGTGAAGTTGAAAATTGAATCATTATCAGTATACATGTGTGCGTAAATATGATAGTTTTTTTTTTCTTTTTTTGATATTTTACAAAAAAACTCTTATATAAATAACTTATTTTACATTTATATAAGTTTATATGAGATAGACCCCTAAAGAAAAATATTAGTCTCCAAAATTATCAATTTGTAGATACTAGAGAAAAGAGAAAACGAAAAAAGATTGGTCCAAAAAAAATAACATTGAAATATATAAGTTGAAGGTGGATCCAAAATTATAGGCCAACCCGTTTCGTTTGGGCCCATTGAAAAAGTAACGGTCACCGCCGCTTTCAAAGCAATACCAGACGACTGTTGGATAGTCTCCGCAAACACAGCAGTATAATAATTGGCAGAATGCTATTTCCCTTTCCAAGAAGAGAAGATGAAAGAAAAACAAATAACAATGGTCTTTCAAATTTCTCTACACTCTGCTCTCCAAATATTTATTTCTTCACAACCCAGATAAAGTTCTCTTTCTATTAAGTTCTTTTTTTTTAATTTTTAAATTATCTTTTACATTTGTTGTTAAGAAGTCATGCCAAGAATGGAGCATGGAACTGGAATTTCCAGGACATTGTCCCTAAACGATGCCCTTTTAATTGGGACTTTATCGTATAACAAGCTTCCTCGCCAGCTTCTGAAACTATCTATTATCAAATTGGATGGCTCTTCGTTTGGTAATTTTCATTTCTCATGCGCCATTTTTTCGTTTAGCTTTATCATTTATCTTATGAATTCGTTTTAATTACTCAATGTTTGTTTGGTTTTTGGCTTTATTATTTTTAGATGTTCAAATTGGTAGTAATTATAGAGTTTGGGAGCTTAAACTGGCCGTGGAAGAAGTCTTTCCATGGTCACCAAAGGTGGGTCAAGGCAATATTTCATGGTAAGCTGACAACCATCCACACAACAGCTCAATCTAATACTATTTCGTTTTTTACTTACAGGTATTTCATAATTTTATAGTACGTGCGTGGTTAAGACTTAGTTTATGACCCAAATAATTGACGTTTGGGGAATTTTTACACTTATTAAAAGAAATAATATGAATATTTTCATGATATGATTAATGATGATGTAAAACTATTTAATTATCCTTTAAAGTAATAAATGCTACAAGCTGGAATAGAAATTAAAAGAGAAACATTACATAAGGGGTATCCAAGGATAATTTGATTATCCTAACTATGGACAAATAGAAAAGGTTAAAATGTCGGGGAGGGAGTACAATTTTAGTGTCAAAGAACAATATTGATATGCACTTGACTCTTTTCTATAGTGCCATCAATTAGTTCTGATAGTTATTGACCTGATGAGTCTTATCGGTCATCTTGTCAAACTCATCAACTCGGACAGGTGTAGGCTTTGTTTTTGAAGAATTCAAAAATGACATTATCTTTTCATTTGGTGAATAAAATTTCATGCATTTTCCAAATTTGAAGTATAAGTAATTCTGAAGATAGCACAACACAACAAAATATCACTACAGCTTGTGTTTGGATGATATCCATGCGTTGTACTTTTTATTCATTTTTTATAAGTTAACGGTATTTTACACATTGTTAACATTTGGCATCACTTTTAATTTGATGGGGGCAGGTCACATGTATGGAGCTACTTTTGTCTATGCTATGAAGGGCAGAAGCTAGTGAATGACAAGAATACCATTAAAATTTTGGGCATCAAGGATGGTGATCAGGTCAGTGTAGAATGCTTGTCATGTATCACTAATGAACTTTTCATTATGTACATGCCAGATCATGAATTAGTAATTACATCCAATTTTGAAAAAAATCCCAATTGTTTCGAACTTTCCATTTTTGGAATGGAATATTTATGGAATCTCCATGAATAGGATCAAACCTTATTCCATGGTATTTATACGAGGTTCCTCTTTCTTATTCTTAAAAAAGTCCCCGAGAGGGCTTAGTTGATCCATGATTTATGTTTCATTTTTCGTTTCCTTTTCGTTTGTTTCGAGAAATATAACGATTAATTCCGATTCTTTCTTTTTCTCTTTATTCTTTTCCAATCGAGATGTATAGATCCAATTCATGGATTAACGAAAATGTGCAAAAACTCTATTTGCCTCTGCCATTCTATCTAAGACCGGACTAATACCAACTGTATCTAGATCTGCTGAATTCCAACCCTGCATAATTCTAGTGATTGTTTTTGAACAATTGATTTGTGTGGTTCTGTCATTCTGGAGTATCTTGTCCGATAATACTTTGACGATGTTCATGTAGCCAAACACACCTTCAAGTCTTTATGAGTTATCTATTCTATATAGAAAGCTACTGTAAGTAGTCTTAATTTGAAGTGGATAACTGAAGACGTGAAGCATTGATACGTCTCTTATGCATTTGCTTTTCAAGTTGTGTTTCATAGGTTACATTCCCCTTCCAAGTTACTCTAAAGTGTCTAAGTCATATTTTAGCTCCAGTAACCCCCTAACTTTTCCATGTTTCCTTATTATTATGGAATTTAATTTATCTTTTATGTGATTTTTTATTGTTTGATTTTTGATTGTCTATTTTTCCTCCCCTCAATGAAATCAGGGTAGTGGGTTAACAAGACAGTTAGAATAGTTCTCCAAAAAGAAAAATCCCTAATCATATTTGAGTAATTTGGATATTCTTTTTATGGTAAATGCAGCTAAAGTTTGTTCGGCATATGTCGATTAACTACAGACCAGTGAAAAAAAGATCCAAGTCCGTCCGACTTGCTTCTGAATGTGACCCAGTGTAAGCATATTTAAAGATTCTTCCTTTGTTTTTATTGAATTATTTGTTTATCCCCACATATAAGTAGTTGTTACTGGCTATGCATGAATTTGTGTGGCAGCTCTGTTTCTATATCTTTTCGCCTCTTTCAAGAAGAGCATCTGTTTTTGGTCAATGAGTTCCCAAGATTTTATCGAATGTTTTCTAGTTTTCTTTCAAAACTTTAATCTCGTAATTTAGACCAACTGCAACGATCAACAAAAGTTTCAGCATGACAAATGCTCCATGGACAAGGCACCTGTCTACTTGTATGAACAATACTTTATCATGTCTCCGTGTATCACCAGTTTCAGTCAAGCTTAGTGTTTGGAGTTACTTTTGCATTCTCTTCGTTTATTATGATCATGTATGCATTTCATACTAAATACTACAAGGATGTAGATAATACTGATACCATTCCTTATCAGGGTACCATCTGAAGAAACTACTTATACATGACAAGGAGAAGTCTTTGGATATGATCATGTTAACCCTAAAGTTCAAGAAAACGATGACGAAAACAAGGAGTTGATTCCCAAGCCAAAATTGAAGGTCAATCACTTTTTGAAAGCATGGCTTGCATACTCAAGATTATGGGTTATCAGGAGAAAGAGATCCAAAATCGGAAGTCACCATTTGTGTCTAGGATAGGGTGGTTGATACTTAGATGCACATTTCCAGGACTTATCTTCAGTTGGTTAGTTGGAATCGAATGGAAGCAATAATGTGCTACGGAGTATTTGTTATCATCCTTGCATAATTCTCATTCCTTCTGTCATTCAATTCCACCAAATTGACTATAATTACAATCCTTGCTTTCTACGTGGATTTTCTCATTCCAATATGATCAGATCAAAATTAGAAACCGGATGAATTAGAAACCAACCAAAGAACTGGATCCCGTCGCTCAACTAGTTAACAACTTTGTTCACCTTTGGCTTGTTTAATCTTTGTTTCGGATTGACATTAGCTCGCCCTCATTTTGAAATTAATGCGTCAGCATCTCCATTTTGCTTTATAAAACCATGTTACTTACATTCTCTTACTACATCTCACACAAAATAAGACTACCAAGGATATAATCTA
>CM025785.1:1771401-1787146 GCA_014636745.2 Centella asiatica
CTCTTACTACATCTCACACAAAATAAGACTACCAAGGATATAATCTAATTTTGTGCCATGAACTTTGTTGGAAATTTTGAATCTGGATGAGTTGATTCATGGTTAGCTTAATACGCGAAAGCTGTTATTAGTTGGACACAAGTAGCCATTGGATTCAAACTTTGAATACTACAAACCTGAAGGAAGAACAAGAAACAGAAAAGATTCCCTTTTCCCTTTATTAAGAACATTGGCATACTAAACTGAATGTGCAAAATACATTAAATTGAAGTCCTAAAAATGACTCTTTCAATTTTTACCAACAGGGAGGTAGAACAAAACGTGTGCTTATGTTTGGCTTCAAGATATTAAATAAATTTATGAATTTTGGCTTGAACTTGCAGGTCGCAGAATGCTGTTTACAATGATAGTAAGTGTTAAGGGTCTTTTTCCACATTGTTCCTATCAAAGGATCAAGTTCAGGTGAGTGATACAATTAAGGTGGTTGAACTCTGATGAGCCCCAAACTATGGTTGTGGCCGAGGAACTCTGGTCGTTTTGGAGAAAGATACTGATGGAGACTGGTTTGTTCCTGCGCGTGTGCCTGCAATGCTCGATTCACTAAGGATAATAACTGTCAATCCTGGGAAATGGTCAGATATGGTTTGGCTGCATGGGAGGACAGTAGCAAGCACCTGTTTGCTGGTGCTTTACACTCAATACAGCGCGATGGAAGCGGTTTATGTGGTATTCTGCTGCTACAGCTAGGTGAATCTTGTGTATACATAGATTTGGAACTTTTAACTTTGAAATGGATTCACCAGTACTGTGTGATACTGAAACTTTGAAGTTGGCTTTATGGGATGTTAACACCAAGATGTACATAAGGTATTTGTTTGTTTGCTCTTGCTTCGTCCGTATTCCGTACTTGCCAGCATATTACCATGTATGACCTTGTAACTGTTTATCCTTGTAAGCAGTTAGTTTGATTTCTAAATGACATTAACATACCAAATATGTTCTCAACGATATAACCTGTTAACAGGTACACATATTCAGAGAGTTCAACCTTCTCAAATTTGAGCTCTTTTTATTATTATTTTTTTATTTTTTTGTGTGTGTGTGGTTCAACATGATTCCCCCAAGTGAGTTAGCAGATTGATTGTACCTTCCAATATGACATTCTTATCTTTTTGGGGTATTTTAACAAGAAATTACAACATTTTAAATACGTTTAATAAAATAAATTTATACAATATATATATAAAGAAAAATATATTGAAGAAATCCAAATGCTAAGCAACCACCCATAACGGATTGAGCTTTAAGATTTTTGCTGATTTTTATTACATAAAAACAACCAAGAAAATTTCAATATTATTAGTACGAGTGGTAATGTATAATCGGTATCTTTAACAAATTCAAGTAATTATTACTGGGTAAGGGCTTCGTCGGTTGGTCCTGCGAATAATCGAGTTAGGTCCCAAATTGGTTTCATAATTTCGAGATTCTATTCTTCAAACAAACAAAGTTCAAAAACTCGTTTCCCCCTTTTCATAATTCATACACTGTTTAACACAATTCCCCTTCTGAAGACAAAAAAGAAACTTCCAAGAAAGTAATTCGATATTACTGTTCCACAGACTATCAGAAACCAGAGAAAGAAGAATGAAGAGGGTCTACTCTCAACCTGTAATGTAAGTTAGCACTTTGCTCTCTCTCTCTCTATTTCGACAACTGAAGAACCCAGATTTGCCCTTCTTCTTTTGCGATTGTTACGATTCTTGGGTCTGTTTGGTTTCGTTTTCCAATGTTCCTGTTATTTTGCAGGAGAAATTTCAGAGAAATTGATTATGAAAGAGAAAGAGATAATAGTATTGCTAAGAGCAGCGTACGGTCATGGAAAGATGATGATGATGACGACGATGACAACGAAGAAGAAATAGATGCTATAGCAGACCATATACAGTGCATGGGGTTCAAGAAACGACCACAGTCGAGTGATCGAAGTAAGAACAGTAATTATTCTCGTATAATTGCTCGTCAATTCTCAATCTTCATCTATAATTATTGGGGTTTTAGTTCCTTTAATTACCCTGAAAAATAAAGAATTTGATATAAATTGAAGTTTCTTGGATGTCTTAGACCAGAACAGTTGTTTTCTTGAAACCCTCATATAAGATGCTCTTCTTCATCCATCAAATTGCCTTTCATTAGATAAAGGGATTCGCTCCTCAACCTCATCGAGTGTAATTATAGTAAGAACAGAGAGAGCCAATGTTGAGAATCTTGAAATCAGATGTTTTCTAAAATAATAAAATCATTAAAAAAAATTTGAAGGAGTTTCTTTGTGATCTCCACTTGACCCAACTTGTCTTTCATTCGGTTTTGTATGAATCCTTCTCTTTCAATAGAAACTACTGATATGTATGTAAATTGTAGTATATTTTATGGATTTGTTTTGACAAAAAGTGAAAGAATTCAAACTTATTAAAAACAACTCAACTAGGCTAATTTGTGAATGAATGAATAGCTCATGTATCCAATATATCGTGGTTTAAGACTTTAAGCCAAACATGAGCTTGTTTAGAAATTCAACTCGTATTCATTCCAAAATATAGGAATAAAAAGTTATAATAATTTTGTTTTAGAAATCTTATGTCTATAGTGTGTTGTTGGGAGAAAAAGAAAAAGAAACACTGATATAAGCAAGTGCTTATGGGCTATATATGTTGATTGTTGTGGTTTGTGGATTCTGTAGTAAGGTGGAGCAGGCAGGCCAAGTTGCTTAATTGCTAACAAGACTAATGATTGAAACAGGTGAAGAGCTCTATTTGCAGAAGCATGGACCCTTGAGGCAAAAACAAAAGGGCATATCAGCAATGCTAGAGAAGCAAATGAAGGCAAGATGGGCTCTGGAGGACCTAATTGAGGAACAACTGAGCCGTTTTCATGCGCGTTACAGTCGGGCTGTGGCACCAACCCACCTGGAGGACTTGTCCAGGCTTCTTATGCCCAAATGGACTTCACCCCTTGAACTTGCTGCTCTGTCTTGGCTTGGTGATTGGAGGCCTTCTGCAATGTTGGACCTCCTCAGCTCAATGAGACACTCCTTCCCCTCCTTATCCGAGTCCAACGCAGTCAAGCAGATGGTATCAAAGCTGATCCACGATATACATATTGAAGAGGCTGTGATTGATGAGGAAATGGCTGAAATCCAAGCCAATTGTATCCTCCACCTCCCTTTTGGCCCGGCAAAGAACCGATCATCCGGGCCTGCACTGGCTTGCATCCAGTCTGAGTTCAAGAAGATCCACCTGGTCATCGTTAAGGCCCAGAATCTCAGGTCCATTTCAAGTTATCTGATGTAACTACTATTAGAACTACATTGATAGTATCAAACTTGTGACAGTTGATCATATATTGTCATATGTGCAATCAAACAGGTTCAAGGTATTGGAGTTGATTGTGAAGAAGGTGCTGAGCCAAAGCGACGCCGTGGAATTTCTTATTGCATTTTCAGGAATACAAGACTCCGTTCATCAGATTGGCAGACAACATAAGATGCTAAAGGGTCCAGTTTCTCTTCCTATTAAGTCCCTGGGATCTCGTGGAAGATAAGATCATCCCAAAGGAAACTGACCTGGATTTATTGGTATTTCAGAATTAAAAAAAAAAAACAAAAAACTGATAGATGCCATATGAGAAGTCTGAATCAAATAGTTGCAGTATTTGGAACACATTTTTCACTATTTTGCAATGAACCAGTGCACAACTAGATATGAGTATTGAAGTTTTATTTGTCATTTGTAACTAATAATTTGTAAGTTGATGTTAGGCCTCAGTTTAGCCCACTAGAGTAGCTTGATTTGAATTCTGAAGGCCCAAGAAATTATATGTAAAACATGTTCATGTTATGTTTGATTTTTTTGGTTACACATCTCCCCTATATTTTGATTACTCTCACTTATCAATATTGGAAAGTCTCTGTGTGCCAAATTACGCTAGGCATTTTCTAGTGGACTAATGGCGTCTTTCTAATCTTAATATTGGGGGAAATAGAAGAAAATTCCATCTTTTGTCAGTATTTTTTTCTTCTTCTTCTTTTGTTAGGGTTCATCATTTAGGTATTTGTGGTTATTAATTACTTTGATGAGCACCACACCGACGGTTGAGCACCACTACTTTTTTTAACTTTTCGCCTTTTCTTTCTTTCTTCCCCAAATTAATAAAACTTAAAAACATGCATGTCTTTAATGATACAATTAATTAGAGTGTTAAACTGTTAATCATGCATGCATTAAGTATGATACTAGGAGTACTTCATAACCACCTTCCACAATATATTATCTAATTTTCCCACACGATATTTATTTTTATTTTGATAATATAAAAGGATTATACTCTGTATATTTATCATCTAACAACATATATAATTTTGTAACAATTACATTTTCATGTGAACATAGACTATCAGCACAAACAATTTTAAATACCGTGGTAGCTAATTTTAAAATAAAGATTTGATATATACAATTCATTGTGCAAAATAAAATGGACCTAAAAAATGAATTTTACATATAAACGATTGAAAAGATGTATCATCTTAACTACATTAAAAACAAGAAGGGACATAAGTTTCACGTAATTAAGTGTCCCTAGCGGAATAATTATAAGGTCATGACTGAGACCTAACCACCCATGAAAAAATTAAGACATAAATTTGGTTTGTCATGAAAAAAATGCAAATATTGTGGGGGAGAGCCTTGAGTCATGGACTTGTTCACGTGAGTTTACTTGCATGCAAATATACAGCACTAAAAAACAAAATCCAGGTATGGAAAATTCAATTATGAAAACTTAAAGATTGCTGGTAGCCGGTTTAATTGGTTTAGGCTATTCAATTTAATTTAATTTATCATAATTTTTTTTTATCACATGCGTCAATTTAATTTTGAAAAATCCTCGCAAATAGGAGTTTGATTTTGCGAAGATATGCTTGTCCGGTTGTCTTTCCTTCAATCGGAAATTCACTTCTTGTCCGAAAGATAACTTTGTTGGTTGGTTGTTTGGCAACTACATAAGATTTGTGCATCAAAAACATTTTGAGAGAATAATTATACGATGTACAAATTATTTAACATTAAAACTCATAAAATAATCTTCTATAGTTTTATGCATACTTTTTGTGTTGAGTAATTATATACTCAGAAATGTAGTAGAGTTTATGGTAATATAATTTTTTCCTCTGAAAAATAGGAGCTATACGGAAAACCTCATATTCCACTTTTTATATATATTTTTAATCAGAGGTGTGTTCACTGGTGTTTTTTCTTTTCACCCCTTGAAAATTCATATCCCTTAAATACAAGTGCGGAAGATGCAAATCTACAATACCGTTAAACTGATACAGTCTTTTATTTTTAGTATGATACAGTTTTGGTTTTGTTTCCAAAATGTAGTCAACTTGTAATCTAAAGCGTTTTGAGTTTGAATTTTTTGAACCGTACGATCTCTTTTGCGTTCGTCAAAAATCCTATAATACCATATAATGATCAGTTATTTATTTTGCTCACTACTGTATACTCCGTGGTGTTTACAGAGGAAAACAGAGAGTACTGCCATGAAATTGAAATAAATCCAAATAACTACTCTTATTAGCTCGGACAAATCTTATTATTGAACGTCTCACTCTAATTAATTTTTAATTAAATTATATCTATACATTAAACAAGTTTTCACTGTTTAAGCCTTTCTTGCAACATCTATTTATTATATTAAAAATCTAGAGTTCCTACTTTTATGAGTGAAATTGTGTCGCAATAAATATGAAAAAATCTTTAAAACCCACCTTCTCATATTTTCCTATTTTCTAATCTATTGTATTTTCTTAAAAAAAGATTAAAAACCATCTCTCGTCTATTCATGTTTGTTCTCCAACTCTTTGGATAAGCTACTTGCTTCTTGTTTACCCTCATTATAATTTTATATACAATATACACATATTTACCTCTGGCATGGAGCCTAGTTAATATTAACGCCTAATAAAATGACCAACAGTAAACCGAACTATTAAAGATAAAGATAAATGGTAAAGGGGCCCACTGCAGTGCACAACTTAATGATGAAGTGATAATGACTTATGGTGCAAAACCGGCGTGCACATAAACAGTGTTTACTTCTGTAGCTTCTCTTTCTCAAGGACCCGCATGCGCGTAACTTCTATGGAGAAATAAATAGAAGAAGAAACTACTTATTACGAACCTCAGAATAGCACACAGTATATTTCCTGGTTTGGTGGTTCCTACTTGTAACCAAATAACTTTTGTGATGTTAAATTTTTTGCTATATGTTTCCATTTTAAATAATAATAGTAATAAATAAATAAATAAAAGTTGTTTTTGTTGCTTTCCAAGTTTCCATTATTTTAGAGAAAGAAAATCAGTATTTAATTATAACCGAAACAAAATGGAATCAAAGGACTTGATTTCAATTACCGTCTATTAATAACCAAAGAAAGAATAGTATGTTTTTGGCCGATGACTATTTCATTATCTATCAGCTATATCGATAATATTTATTCAGTATATTACTAAAACAATGATATTAATACAATGACATAGATTTTACGGAAATAATTAAAAACTTTATTTTAATCAAAATATATCGAGCAATAAATCCGATAGGCACGGCAGGCCGCAGGGTGATAAATTGAAGAAGGGCAACAGCCCAACAGCAGTTTTGATTCGACCATTCAGTGAGAGTGGGCCCCAACGAAATCTTTAAATTTAGATCCTTTTGATACTCCGTAGACGAGACACTGCGGCACGTCATCAGCCTAGCCTACCCACTGCTGCCATTCGTGGTCTAACAATTTGGTTTAAATTATATTATTTATTTAAACGAATTGATACGAGATTTCATTTTATATTTGTTTGGAGAATTTTTATGATTAGTTTTTAATTTTGTATATAATACAGATGGATGTGATGCAATTTTAATATATTTTAAATCATAAAATGTTATCACATTTTATAAAATTACTTAATAAAATATTTATTATTTTTTCTTCAGTATATCAAAATTTGCAAGAATGTTGTATATTTTTTTATAGTTACTACGTGATAGAAAAATAATTACGTTATAAGTATATACTGAACTTCAGATAAAATATTTGATATTCTAGTTGTGGTAAGTTTGTTGTAATTATTCAAAATCTAGTTATTGAACTTTATTTGAATTAATTTACAAACCTTTTCATAGTTAAATGTGAATAACTTCTAAATAAATAATGTAATCTACATGTTGCTATTATTATTATTATTAAAAATCTAAGCGGATGAGAAGAGAGACTTCCTAATACTATAAGAAATGGTGGATCTTAAGAAAAGTTTAAAACAGTTCAATCTTATCAACTAATCTAATTTATAATATTGTTTAATTGTTTATCCACTATGTTTGCCGATCCGCGGTTAGATATACACAAATAATAATAAATCCACGTTTCACCATCGATATATATATTACTTTCTCCGTTTTTTAATATTTGTTATTTAAATTTTTTTCACACAGATCAAGAAAATAATTAAAATATTAAATAGTTATAAATTTTATAACTACTATTCTAAAATTACTCTTAATTCATTAATCTAAAGTTAATATTTATTAAGGATAACATTGAGAAAAAAAATGTTAAATTTATCGTGAAATGTAAAATAACATTTAATTTTTTTGCCCAAAACTATAAAATAATATGTACTACTTTTTTAAATGATGATTTATGTAAATTAAAAAAATTATATTATGACTATTTCATCTTTTAAAGTGAATTTAATTTTTTCTTTAAGATAATAATAAATATAATTTTTATATTTAAAAAATATTATATAAACACACCTTAAAATTATAATTAAAAATTTTATTTTTTAAAAATAATCTCCTTAAAATTTATGCAATTATATTTTGATATTTCTTTTGGGAAGGAGTTGGTGTTAAAAACGGAGTACTGCAAACGTCACTTCCAGTTACTTTGAGTGCACCATTTCGTGGCTGTAACATCAGTCTTCTAAACCCGGGTTAAACGGTGAAGTAGACCAACACAATATTTTAAATCCCTTTCTTTTTGAAAAAAGGGGGACCATAAAATAAAATATTGGAAGTGCAATTAATAAATAAATGGCAAGTATAAATATAAATAACAGGGCACTTTAGCAAATGGATCTTCTTCTTCTTCAGTGGTCCTTCTGCCAACAGTTTACTCCACCCCACCCTCCATCTCCCCCCATAGAGAGAGAAAAAGCAAAGTCACAAGAAGTGGAAAAAAAATGTTTGCAGGTGAAAATGGGTTGGAGGGAGACTCGAGATTGAAGGCCATATCAGAAGCCATACGAGTTGTCCCTGACTTCCCCATACCAGGTTTTGTTAGAAGCTCTAATTTTTGTTCTCTTCTGACTTTCGTCGAACAGTTGTAGTATTCCAGTATATTTACTCTGCGAATGTTGTTTGTGTTGTGCAGGAATAATGTTTCAAGACATAACGACGCTGTTATTGGATCATAAAGCCTTTAAGCAAACCATTGATATATTTGTTGATCGTTATATGCATATGGACATCTCCGTCGTTGCTGGTACTCCCTCGTTCTCTTTATACACAAAAATTATGTCTCAACCAAAAAAAAAAAAAAAAAAAGAAAAGGTTTTTCTGTTGATCATATGCTCCGAAATTTGCCAATTTCAGAATTCCCTGTGGGATTTTTTTTGAAAAATGATTCTGTAGCTTAGAATTTTGTTTTGACAGAAACATTAGGTTGTAAATTATTTATTTATGTTTGAACTCTTGTGTTCATCCAACCTTCAAGATTCTCTATGGAATTTGAATAGTACGATAGACCATGCTAATTACTTTCATCATTTATGTTGTGTGCTTGTACCAGTTGTGACTGTTTATATGTCCAATCCTCCCAACTGCAATTTACTTTTTTTAATTGCTGAAGTTATTGATTTGAGCCCATCATGGGGTCTCCCTTATAACATCCGAAAGATATTCAAAGATTACTTCTTCAGACTGTAATTTTAAATTTTTTCAAAACTTAAACAAGGAAAGTATAAGCCTTGTACCAATAAACCATTGACATGCAATGCTATCACCTGTGTTCTTGTTGGGAAAAACCCACGAGCTGTCGCTTTAATCGTAAGATAGCATGGGCCATGTTGGAATCCTAGGAGAATCATTCCATTCCCATTATCTTGTGTAAAAGCTACATGCAGCGCCATCCCGTATTGATATTGAATTCTTGAAATTTTCCTATTCTTCATACTTTTCTCTGATAAGAATAAATTAGAAAACATGCTGGGAAAATCATGCAAATTACTGACTATTTTGCATAAAAAAGGATTATTGTAAAAGAAAAAGAGGATACATTGGGGCGGGGTTTGTTTTTGGATGAAGTAAAGGAAAGCTATTAGTGTATAAAGTTCTGTGCTGTTAGGTCATTTAATTTCTTCATTTTTGTTTCATTTATTTCTCTCTTATTGTTGATTTCAAGTTGTTTTAACTTTTTTTTTGTTCATATATCATTTTTGTTAGTTTATTTTTCAAGGTCTCCTTTGGCATTCAATCTATATAGATTAATCAACCATAGATCCAACTAGTTTGGGTTAAAAGTGTCATTGATTGTAAAAACAAATACATTCAAGCTTGGCTATTGTTGGATTACTGATGAAAGTTTATACCATTGTATATTCGTGAAACTGCCATGATTTTGTTTTTGGCACATTTTTAAAGAGACCAAAACATTTCTCCTGAAAGTTACAAGTGGAGACGATATTAACTTGCATTTTGCCACATGTCCTCAAGTTTCTTATAGTATAAAACTATTGATGGATTAGCAAGAAAGGATCCAAATTCTACCTACATTGCGTAGTTCTACTTTCCTGAGTAATGATATTGTTCGTATTATACCTTTATGATTGTTTCCTCATAAATTGTTATGGTATTATATTATTATAGGAGTTGAAGCTAGAGGATTCTTTTTCGGACCTTCTATTGCGCTGGCCATTGGTGCCAAGTTTGTTCCTCTACGTAAACCAAAAAAATTGCCAGGTATTCTTTGAAAACTTTAGTATGCATGAAAATGGAAATGCCGTATTGGTTTATTGGAGAAACTCAGAAACATATGTCATATATCCAGTGACAAAGCCAGGACTTGCCAAAATTGTATTAATATACATGTATAATTCATTCATACATGCCAAAACTAGAGATACAGTTTGACTATGTATTTCAATTAGACTCGTTTTCAAACTCCAAACTATGTAATTTAATTTGAAATGCTAATATAAAAAAACTTGCAATCTTGTAGTACTTTATATATACTTACAGATATCATAATTGTATTCACTAAAATTAAGTGATTGTATATCAATGTGGTATTTAAAAATGAGTGAAATTTATTCTGAATAGTCAAATTATTCTCTATTTCTAGAACGAATTAGTAAACACACATATTGGTTAATGAAGAATCCACAGTATTCTCTGAATTGTCTACATCTTTGGCCTCATGAACAAAGAATTCTTAACTAAATTATTCACCTAAATTAATATAATATATTAGATTACTATTGGTTTTACATGGAATTAGAAGTCAGATTGTGCGGGGTAAATAAGCTTACCCTGGCCTGGCCATCGGTTAACAGCTGAATATATGTTATTTTAGGCTCTCAATTTGATACTAACATTTTTTAAGCATATGGCATGTCTAGGAGAAGTTATCTCCGAATCATATATACTCGAATACGGCACTGATTGTTTGGAGATGCATGTTGACGCTGTTCATCCTGGGGAACGTGTGTTGGTAATTGATGATCTAGTGGCGACAGGCGGGACCCTCTCAGCTGCCATAAGACTTTTAGGTGAATTCCTGAGTGACTTTCATAAGATCCACTTTTCATCACATTGTATGAGCTAATTTCAACTACTTTTAATGTTATCTTACGTGCAACTAATATGGTTGTATTTGTGATCAAATAGAACGAGTTGGGGCTGAGGTTGTTGAATGTGCATGTGTTATTGGGGTACCAGAGGTGAAGGTATGATTTAAATCTCTCCATTAAACATAAATATAATAGTTAAATGATGGTTAGTTTAACTCATAATGTTATAGGTTGTAAATTTACGACACTATATTTTTCTTCCATTTAATAATTTTCGAAAGTTAACATGTCTTTGAGATAAATATATAGAAAGCTTTCCTGCTAATTCTCTAATGTGTGATATCCTCTCAGCAATCTGTGATATATTAGTAGTAAGTAGTTGTTAGTTGATGCTTTAACTGCTTAGGTCTAGAACTTTCTTCAATGCTCATTGATCTGCAGTTACTCATTTTCAATATTTAAAAAAAAAATCGTTGTACTTTTACTCCACTAAGTTAATTCTTTGTTATATGACATATCCCTGTTGGTGAACTGGTTCTGGAACTCCACAAGAACATGGTGTATGAGTGAGACCTACTAGGAACATCTTCACAGGTGGTACTACATGGTTCCCTGACTTCAACAGTTCTAATTTTGTTTCAACTATGAGCAGTAGATGCTCGAAACCTATTCTTACGATGCTGTTTTGAAACAAGAAAAGGAGCATAGTTTTGCTCTACATCATCAAGCTGCACAAAACTCATTACCAGTTGAGTTGGTCAGAACTGTCTTGGGGGCCACTTCTGACTAACTAGGAGGAGAAGCAGGGTCTAGTGGATGTCTGAAATTTGAGTTTATTACCTTTAGGTGTCATTTCCCTTTCTTATAATGGCCTCTCGGTCATGTCAGGGGGGGAGGGACTACCAAAACTTTTTTCCAGGTTACTCCTCTTTACGTGACACGTGAAACCCTATTCTCATGGTGGTCCTAAATCCTAACGATTCATGTTGACATTTTCTTCGTTTAGGCAGAATGTATTCTTCAGGCCTTAAGATCAACTAACTAATTCGAGGCCATATCTCATTAATTTTATACCTCAAAATTTGGCTCAAGTTCGTCATCGGAATATTTCAGAACAGACCATCAATATCATTATCTCTTTACGCGTTTATTGCTAACACATCTGTTACTCAGTTTTGTTCCTTAACAATAAGGGTCTAACATGTGCTGCTTTCGCAGGGCCAGTGCAAGTTGAACGAGAAGCCAATCTTTGTGCTAATGGAGCCTCGACAGTAGATACCTATTACCTTGGTATTTGTCTCATTCTAGTCAAGTGTTTCTTATCTAATGTTCAATAGGAAATATACAAAGATGGGATGTGCTTCACTGTTGCGAACTTTTTCTTAGTAAATCCTGTACATTAATACAGCTCTTATTTCTTTACTTTGTAATCAATCAATAATTTCTTTACTGTGTAATCTATTATAATGTTGTTTTATAGTGGTTATCGAAAAAGGAACTTAATGTTTCAATAGTAATTTGACAGAAGCGGTGATGTCAGATGTGTGTTAATTCTGGTAATGCCATCTTGTCTGTTGTGCTCTTTTGTCATTATCGTTTTTTCATCTTTTACTATGATGATATGTACACATCCTCTCTCTATGTGTGTGAGTACCAAACAACAGAACGGGTGACCCCAATTTTCTCATACTCCGAATTTAATAAGATTAGCATTATGGAATGGTGGTTTCATGGAGTATTAATTTACATTTCCTTTATTGCTGCGAATACAAGCATTTTTAATTTTTTTTAAAGCTTATGGTTCTAGTACAGTATATTGTTACTTTCTTAACACAATTTTTAAACCAGCAAATCTTCTGGATTTCACTATATGGTTACATTGCTCATCAAAATATTACTGACGCACACATGTATACATGTTTGTATATATAATATGTATATATGCATGCATGTGGGTGAGCACGCAGATCATTTAAGCTTCATATTCCACTATATTTTGTTAGGATATACTTACAGGGTCCATATGCTGACTTGCTAGGAGAGAAGTGCTGAGAGCCAGTTCATGAAGCATGCTCGGTGGAGTTGTCCGTGGCGAAAGTTCATCCATTTTGAGCTGAGAACTGGGTGTAGAGATGCGCTGAAGAGGTTTTCTTGGCGCTAGTCAGAATCTTAGAGGTCATTTTCTCTGCACGACTGTGTGCCTGATTAGTGCTTATTGTAATTCAGTAAACTGCTTCAGAAATTCAGTTTGTACATGAGAATCATCCTTTGTAACGCATTTGTGTATTTAATTTGTTTTTCTTGTGCATAGGTTTCCAGTTTAAGGTTCTTTTTAGGTGCATGCTTTGTATTAAGTTTAAGGAAATGGAATATATTTTGGCTGCTTTTTTATATGTTCCAACACCATTGCTCTATCACCTAGAAATTCTGAAGTTTCCTTTTAACAAAAAACGAAAAGATGGGATTGTATGACTTTTCTTGCAATTTGTTGCGGCTGATGTATCTTTATTAAGTTCCATTTAAATACATCTGCAATTCGCAATCCTAACATAAAGTCCATATATAGAAGGACTCCGAACATATGTATACACAAAGTATAAATTCATAAGAAAAAAACTCACAAATTAATAAAAATTTAGCATGTGTATAATTTTATTATTCTCTTTTTTTGTTATTTTGTGGAGTCAATCAAATTTCTTTTCTTTATGCATTTTTGTGAGTTTATTTGTCTCCATAAGACAAAGTGAATCAATTTTCTTTTCTTTGTGCACTTTTGTAAACTTATTTGTGTGTAAAAGTTAATTTTTTATCAATTTTTTTTTCTTTGTGCACTTCTATGAACTTATTTGTGTGTAAAAATTAATTCTTTGAGTTTCCGTAAAACAAACATTTTGTGAATTTATTTGTGCTTAAAAATTTATTTTTTGACTAACTCTGAATCCGTGGTACAAAAATCTCCATAGAAGTAACAAATTCATCGGTTTTCGTGACTTAAGCCATTCTAAGGGTATATGTCATTTTATATTTTCATTTTTATCTGTAATATTTTATGTCGTATAATTATTAATTATATCTATTAAAATTTCAGGAGCTATTTTTAAGAAGTTTTTAATCTAAAATTAGTTTTTATTGACAAATAATTAAATATTTATATTGATTTATAATTAAAAAAGCAAATGTAAGTATTCCTTATTTTTTGAAAGAAAATCTTTAAGCTTTATAAAAAATTGAAAATAACTCTGAACGACAATAGAAAAGTAGAAAGTGAAAATGTAAAGTTTTTAAATTCATTCACAATATGAAATATAGAGCAAATGGAAAGGGTCTTTCCTCTTAAAATTATACTCCGTATAAATTTAAGTCAATACTTTTTATTAAAAGTTGATTTAAAAGGAACAATCCAATTCCAGATCAACTCTATATGTTTCCATATTCAAACAGGATATTTGAATAAAAATAAAATATCTTGCGATCAATAAATACGTTAGATTTTGAATATTCCTAAATTTAATGCTCAAACGGCCAAGTGTGTAGAAATTACGCAACGTTAAAAGCAAAAACAAAAAAGTAAAAATGTAAAGACACCCCACTGTCAAATTATGTGTATGCGCGTCCCACCACACCTTCCGCGTTCATCCATTGAACGCCTCAATTCTTCATCAATCTTTCCCACAACGAACGAACAGCTAAAACAACGGTAAAAGAAATGAATAAAAGATCAAACCGCTTCTTTTTCTTCTTCTTCTTCTTCACTGTCGACTCCGAAACCCTAACTATCAACTAGCAATTCTCTGAGTGTATCTCTTTCTGTCGTTCTTTCAATGGCGGCATTGGCCACAACGCCCACATCTTTCGCTTTCCTACCTAACTTTACCACCGACCGCTCTAGATGTCTCCTCTCGGCAAGCGCTTGTTCTTCTTCGTCTTCTTGTTCTTTCTCTGGTGGTATTCAATTCGGTAGCGTCACCTTTATTTCCACATCTTCTTCATCTCTTCAATTTAACAAGGGAATACGTGGGAAACGGTTTAGAACAGTCGTATCAGCTTCAGCGGATTTTTACTCTACTCTTGGGGTTTCCAAGTCCGCCAATAATAAGGAGATTAAAGCCGCTTATCGAAGGTTAGCTCGTCAGGTACTTGTTCCAATTACGACTTTATCATATTTGATATTTGGTCTAATTGAAAGTGTTTCTTCGAGCTTTTATCCAAAACGTTGAATCTGAACTCTTATAATTTCAATCTCAATTTAGTACTGTTTTTGTGCATTCTAAAACATCAATTGCCATGCCGCTAAACTGATTATGTTTAAAATTGGCTTCGGTAAAACGTTTTATCTTTTTGATTAGTGAGAATTGCACACTGATTCTCTTATCTTCGAGAGGTGTTTGAACTATTAGCCAAAGGTTCTTAAGTAGTGAACAATCAAATGCCCTAGATATATTTTAGCGTGATTCAACCAATTAAAAGTTTCTTCTTCCCAAATAAGATTTTAGAACTCACTTATTATAAAACTAGAAAAAGAGCACTTGTCAACTTGTGACTTGGAGACCCAACTAGTTTGGGTTAAAGGCATTGTTGATGTTGATGTATCTCTTTGACTTGGTCTGATATGATAGAACTTGTAATAAAGTAGCATTTGTTGTGTTGTAGAAGTGATTATTTGATTCCCTGATTACCTATTTAACTTTTTCATATTCTTTTAAGCATTACTTTGGCAATGGACTATTGGTGTTGTAACTGCCTATGATTCCTTAAAGTAGGAATATTCTACTCTCGCTGAGGTTGTGGGGGAGTTTTGATGCTATATCTTGCCTTTTTTTCAGCACTGTTTTGTT